>CAUOFW020004880.1:206534-301704 GCA_963454935.2 Ilex paraguariensis | reverse complement strand
AAACTTAAAGCCCCGAGGTTTTGGGTCTCTCCGGATCAGAAGCTGTATCAGAGGTCTTTCTCAGGACCTTACTTACTATGCGTCCAAGAAAACCAGGTGGAAGACCTCTNATACTTCTTAGTTGGAACCGCGATGCCCGCAGCCGAACAGGAGGAGATGATTGAGTTCCTGAGGAGAAATGCAGACGTGTTCGTTTGGAACGCAATGGAAATGACGGGAGTGGACCCTGGAATAATCACACACAAGCTGCATGTTGACCCGGCGCACAAGCCAGTAAAATAGAAGCCACGACGCATGGCCCCGCATCACGCCTGTGCGGTCAACAAAGAAATCGATAAACTCTTGAAGGCCAACGCCATTCGGGAGATACAGTTCCCAGAATGGCTGTCTAACACGGTTTGCGCAAAGAAGAAAGGGAAAAAATGAAGTGTCTGCGTAGACTTCACAGATCTAAACAAGGCATGTCCTAAGGACGACTACTCCCTATCAAAGGTGGACCAGCTAGTGGATGCCACTGCCGGATATGAACGCATGGACTTCCTGGATGCCCGAGCAGGATATCACCAGATCCCTCTCTATCCCCCGGATCAGGAAAAGACGACGTTTATCACTCCAAAGGGAGTTTACTGTTACAAAGTGATGTCGTTTGGGCTAAAGAACGCCAGGGCAACATACCAAAGACTGATGAATCGGATGTTCAAAAAGCAGATCAACAACACCATGGAGGTCTACATTGACGATATGCTGGTGAAGAGCAAACGAAACTGTGACCATCTGGTAGATTTGGCAAATACCTTCTCCACCCTCAGGAAGTACGGGCTGAAGCTGAACGCAGCAAAGTGCATTTTCGGAGTGGAGTCGGGTAAATTTCTCGGATATTTGGTCAGTCAGCGAAAAATCGAAGCTAACCCAGATCAGATTCAAGCGATCCTAGACATCCGGAGCCCCTGAACTGTCCGAGAAGTCCAAAAGCTCACGGGGATGCTGGCGGCGCTTAACCGTTTCGTCTCACACTCGTCAGACAAATGCAAACCCTTTTTCGGGGCCATCAAGAGTGCTAGGAAGGATATGTGGAGTCAGGGGTGCGAAGACGCCCTGGCTGGAATCAAGGAATACCTCAGGACTCTCCCGACCTTATCCGTCCCTATCCAGGGGGAAATGTTCTTCTTGTACTTATCTGTATCAGAATTTGCGGTCAACGGAGTACTTATTCGTGAGCATGAGCACCGCCAGAAGTCGATTTATTACATAAGTAAGGCGCTCCTGGACGCAGAGACAAGATACCTGCCCCTAGAGAAACTGGCTCTATCCCTGGTCATAACTGCAAGAAAACTAAAGCATTATTTTCAGGCGCACCCAATTACCGTCTTGACCGATCAGCCCTTAAAGGCAATTTTGAGGAAAACGGAACTCTCCGAAAGGATTTCCAAGTGGGCAGTGGAGCTGGGGAAACACGACATTCATTTCAAACCTCGAACCGCTATAAAGGGTCAGGTATTGGCGAACTTCATAACTGAGTTTTCAGGGGAACATCCCGTCCCAGAAAGACCGCCTCCTCCCAGCATAGCGTCCCAACGAATTGTGAGGGATCACCATGACTTTTATGTGTGGACGGTTCGTCAAATAGTAAAGGGTCCGGGATTGGTATCTTGCAAGTCTCTCCAGATGGGATGGTCGCGGAGCAGGCTGTTTGGCTGGGATTCAAAGCATCCAATAATGAAGCTGAATATGAGGCCCTCATCTCAGGACTTCGGTTAGCTGAGGCAACTGGAGTTACGGATTTGATCGTACATTGCGATTCCATGCTGGTAGTCAACCAAGTTAACGGAGAGTTTGAGACAAGGGACCCTAGGATGAAGGCTTACCATCACCAGGCGACAACTGTTATCCACAGATTCGAAAGGATTGAGATCAAACAAGTGTCCCGAGACAAGAACGCGCATGCCAACGCCCTGGCTTGCCTAGCCTCGGCACTGGAGTCTTCTCAGTCGCGCAGGATCACCATAGAATATCTTCCCACCTCCTGCATAGACCAAACCCCCGAGGCAATGGCCGTCTAGGACTCACACAAGCCACCCAGCTGGATTGATCCTTTTCTCAGGTTCCTAACAACAGGAGACCTCCCGGAGTGTTCAAACGAAACAAGGAAGATAAAACTTAAAGCCCCGAGGTTTTGGGTCTCTCCGGATCAGAAGCTGTATCAGAGGTCTTTCTCAGGACCTTACTTACTATGCGTCCAAGAAAACCAGGTGGAAGACCTCTTCTATGAGGTACACGAAGGAATATGCAGGGGGCACTCTGGGGGGCGATCCATGGCACACCGCATCATGTCTCAAGGATATTGGTGGCGGCGAATGTAAAGGGACGCGGNGTTGACCCGGCGCACAAGCCAGTAAAATAGAAGCCACGACGCATGGCCCCGCATCACGCCTGTGCGGTCAACAAAGAAATCGATAAACTCTTGAAGGCCAACGCCATTCGGGAGATACAGTTCCCAGAATGGCTGTCTAACACGGTTTGCGCAAAGAAGAAAGGGAAAAAATGAAGTGTCTGCGTAGACTTCACAGATCTAAACAAGGCATGTCCTAAGGACGACTACTCCCTATCAAAGGTGGACCAGCTAGTGGATGCCACTGCCGGATATGAACGCATGGACTTCCTGGATGCCCGAGCAGGATATCACCAGATCCCTCTCTATCCCCCGGATCAGGAAAAGACGACGTTTATCACTCCAAAGGGAGTTTACTGTTACAAAGTGATGTCGTTTGGGCTAAAGAACGCCAGGGCAACATACCAAAGACTGATGAATCGGATGTTCAAAAAGCAGATCAACAACACCATGGAGGTCTACATTGACGATATGCTGGTGAAGAGCAAACGAAACTGTGACCATCTGGTAGATTTGGCAAATACCTTCTCCACCCTCAGGAAGTACGGGCTGAAGCTGAACGCAGCAAAGTGCATTTTCGGAGTGGAGTCGGGTAAATTTCTCGGATATTTGGTCAGTCAGCGAAAAATCGAAGCTAACCCAGATCAGATTCAAGCGATCCTAGACATCCGGAGCCCCTGAACTGTCCGAGAAGTCCAAAAGCTCACGGGGATGCTGGCGGCGCTTAACCGTTTCGTCTCACACTCGTCAGACAAATGCAAACCCTTTTTCGGGGCCATCAAGAGTGCTAGGAAGGATATGTGGAGTCAGGGGTGCGAAGACGCCCTGGCTGGAATCAAGGAATACCTCAGGACTCTCCCGACCTTATCCGTCCCTATCCAGGGGGAAATGTTCTTCTTGTACTTATCTGTATCAGAATTTGCGGTCAACGGAGTACTTATTCGTGAGCATGAGCACCGCCAGAAGTCGATTTATTACATAAGTAAGGCGCTCCTGGACGCAGAGACAAGATACCTGCCCCTAGAGAAACTGGCTCTATCCCTGGTCATAACTGCAAGAAAACTAAAGCATTATTTTCAGGCGCACCCAATTACCGTCTTGACCGATCAGCCCTTAAAGGCAATTTTGAGGAAAACGGAACTCTCCGAAAGGATTTCCAAGTGGGCAGTGGAGCTGGGGAAACACGACATTCATTTCAAACCTCGAACCGCTATAAAGGGTCAGGTATTGGCGAACTTCATAACTGAGTTTTCAGGGGAACATCCCGTCCCAGAAAGACCGCCTCCTCCCAGCATAGCGTCCCAACGAATTGTGAGGGATCACCATGACTTTTATGTGTGGACGGTTCGTCAAATAGTAAAGGGTCCGGGATTGGTATCTTGCAAGTCTCTCCAGATGGGATGGTCGCGGAGCAGGCTGTTTGGCTGGGATTCAAAGCATCCAATAATGAAGCTGAATATGAGGCCCTCATCTCAGGACTTCGGTTAGCTGAGGCAACTGGAGTTACGGATTTGATCGTACATTGCGATTCCATGCTGGTAGTCAACCAAGTTAACGGAGAGTTTGAGACAAGGGACCCTAGGATGAAGGCTTACCATCACCAGGCGACAACTGTTATCCACAGATTCGAAAGGATTGAGATCAAACAAGTGTCCCGAGACAAGAACGCGCATGCCAACGCCCTGGCTTGCCTAGCCTCGGCACTGGAGTCTTCTCAGTCGCGCAGGATCACCATAGAATATCTTCCCACCTCCTGCATAGACCAAACCCCCGAGGCAATGGCCGTCTAGGACTCACACAAGCCACCCAGCTGGATTGATCCTTTTCTCAGGTTCCTAACAACAGGAGACCTCCCGGAGTGTTCAAACGAAACAAGGAAGATAAAACTTAAAGCCCCGAGGTTTTGGGTCTCTCCGGATCAGAAGCTGTATCAGAGGTCTTTCTCAGGACCTTACTTACTATGCGTCCAAGAAAACCAGGTGGAAGACCTCTTCTATGAGGTACACGAAGGAATATGCAGGGGGCACTCTGGGGGGCGATCCATGGCACACCGCATCATGTCTCAAGGATATTGGTGGCGGCGAATGTAAAGGGACGCGGGTGCATACGTCCAAAAATGCGACCAATGTCAGAAGTTCTCCCCTGCAATCAGGCAACCCGTGGGGGCCTTGCACCCCCTGACCAGCCCTTGGCCATTCGCCCAGTGGGGACTCGACTTAGTTGGACCCCTGCCTAAGGCTCCTGAAAACAGGAAGTTCCTCATTGTGGCCACAGATTATTTCACCAAGTGGGTTGAGGCAGAGCCGTTGACTCACATTCGCGACATAGATGCTAAAAAGTTCATCTGGAAAAACATAGTCATCAGATTCGGGATTCCCCAAGCACTGGTATCAGATAACGGGACTCAATTCACCGGCGGGCGTTTCAAGTCTTTTTGCGAGCAACTCAGAATCCGTAATTTCTATTCCACCCCTGCCTACCCCCAAGCCAATGGGCAGGCAGAAGCCTCCAACAAAACAATTATCAATGGAATCAAGAAGAGATTGGAGAAAGCCAAGGAAAAATGGGCAGATGAGCTATTAAACATTTTGTAGGTGTACAGGACCACCCCTCGGTCCTCGACAGGAGAAACCCCTTACTCCTTGGCTTACAGAATAGAAGCAATCATACCTCTTGAGGTAGGACTCCCGACTATAAGGACGCAAGCTTTCGACGCGGGGGAAAATGACCGTTAACTTAGACTGGATTTGGATCTAACGGAAGAAAGGAGGGAGATAGTCGCCTTAAGAATAACAAAGTATCAGGAAAAGATTTCCCAACTTCACAACAAAAGTGTCAAGGCGCGGGAGTTCCAAATTGACGATCTGGTCCTCAGAAGGATAATAGCCAATACTAGTGACCCAGCATAAGGAAAAATGAGACCTAACTGGGAAGGGCCCTATAAAGTGATATCTATCGGAGGCTCCGGATCATATAGATTAGAAAATATGGATGGAAAACTTANGACTCTCCCGACCTTATCCGTCCCTATCCAGGGGGAAATGTTCTTCTTGTACTTATCTGTATCAGAATTTGCGGTCAACGGAGTACTTATTCGTGAGCATGAGCACCGCCAGAAGTCGATTTATTACATAAGTAAGGCGCTCCTGGACGCAGAGACAAGATACCTGCCCCTAGAGAAACTGGCTCTATCCCTGGTCATAACTGCAAGAAAACTAAAGCATTATTTTCAGGCGCACCCAATTACCGTCTTGACCGATCAGCCCTTAAAGGCAATTTTGAGGAAAACGGAACTCTCCGAAAGGATTTCCAAGTGGGCAGTGGAGCTGGGGAAACACGACATTCATTTCAAACCTCGAACCGCTATAAAGGGTCAGGTATTGGCGAACTTCATAACTGAGTTTTCAGGGGAACATCCCGTCCCAGAAAGACCGCCTCCTCCCAGCATAGCGTCCCAACGAATTGTGAGGGATCACCATGACTTTTATGTGTGGACGGTTCGTCAAATAGTAAAGGGTCCGGGATTGGTATCTTGCAAGTCTCTCCAGATGGGATGGTCGCGGAGCAGGCTGTTTGGCTGGGATTCAAAGCATCCAATAATGAAGCTGAATATGAGGCCCTCATCTCAGGACTTCGGTTAGCTGAGGCAACTGGAGTTACGGATTTGATCGTACATTGCGATTCCATGCTGGTAGTCAACCAAGTTAACGGAGAGTTTGAGACAAGGGACCCTAGGATGAAGGCTTACCATCACCAGGCGACAACTGTTATCCACAGATTCGAAAGGATTGAGATCAAACAAGTGTCCCGAGACAAGAACGCGCATGCCAACGCCCTGGCTTGCCTAGCCTCGGCACTGGAGTCTTCTCAGTCGCGCAGGATCACCATAGAATATCTTCCCACCTCCTGCATAGACCAAACCCCCGAGGCAATGGCCGTCTAGGACTCACACAAGCCACCCAGCTGGATTGATCCTTTTCTCAGGTTCCTAACAACAGGAGACCTCCCGGAGTGTTCAAACGAAACAAGGAAGATAAAACTTAAAGCCCCGAGGTTTTGGGTCTCTCCGGATCAGAAGCTGTATCAGAGGTCTTTCTCAGGACCTTACTTACTATGCGTCCAAGAAAACCAGGTGGAAGACCTCTTCTATGAGGTACACGAAGGAATATGCAGGGGGCACTCTGGGGGGCGATCCATGGCACACCGCATCATGTCTCAAGGATATTGGTGGCGGCGAATGTAAAGGGACGCGGGTGCATACGTCCAAAAATGCGACCAATGTCAGAAGTTCTCCCCTGCAATCAGGCAACCCGTGGGGGCCTTGCACCCCCTGACCAGCCCTTGGCCATTCGCCCAGTGGGGACTCGACTTAGTTGGACCCCTGCCTAAGGCTCCTGAAAACAGGAAGTTCCTCATTGTGGCCACAGATTATTTCACCAAGTGGGTTGAGGCAGAGCCGTTGACTCACATTCGCGACATAGATGCTAAAAAGTTCATCTGGAAAAACATAGTCATCAGATTCGGGATTCCCCAAGCACTGGTATCAGATAACGGGACTCAATTCACCGGCGGGCGTTTCAAGTCTTTTTGCGAGCAACTCAGAATCCGTAATTTCTATTCCACCCCTGCCTACCCCCAAGCCAATGGGCAGGCAGAAGCCTCCAACAAAACAATTATCAATGGAATCAAGAAGAGATTGGAGAAAGCCAAGGAAAAATGGGCAGATGAGCTATTAAACATTTTGTAGGTGTACAGGACCACCCCTCGGTCCTCGACAGGAGAAACCCCTTACTCCTTGGCTTACAGAATAGAAGCAATCATACCTCTTGAGGTAGGACTCCCGACTATAAGGACGCAAGCTTTCGACGCGGGGGAAAATGACCGTTAACTTAGACTGGATTTGGATCTAACGGAAGAAAGGAGGGAGATAGTCGCCTTAAGAATAACAAAGTATCAGGAAAAGATTTCCCAACTTCACAACAAAAGTGTCAAGGCGCGGGAGTTCCAAATTGACGATCTGGTCCTCAGAAGGATAATAGCCAATACTAGTGACCCAGCATAAGGAAAAATGAGACCTAACTGGGAAGGGCCCTATAAAGTGATATCTATCGGAGGCTCCGGATCATATAGATTAAAAAATATGGATGGAAAACTTATAATGCGACCTTGGAATGTGATGAATCTAAAGAAATACTATTTTTGAAGTATTGCTCCCTTTAGTGCTCGCCAATGGTTAAGTAACAAGGGTAAGGCCCTGGGGACAGAGTTCAAGGACTCCTGCCCGGAAGAAAAAACAGGAGCAAACCTCCTGGAAGGGTAAGGCCCTAGGGACAGAGTTCAAGGACTCCTGCCCCCAAAGAAAAAACAGGAGCAAGCCTCTTGGAAGGGTAAGACCCTGGGGACGGAGTTCAAGGACTCCTGCCCCCGAAGAAAAAACAGGAGCAAGTTNGGGAAACACGACATTCATTTCAAACCTCGAACCGCTATAAAGGGTCAGGTATTGGCGAACTTCATAACTGAGTTTTCAGGGGAACATCCCGTCCCAGAAAGACCGCCTCCTCCCAGCATAGCGTCCCAACGAATTGTGAGGGATCACCATGACTTTTATGTGTGGACGGTTCGTCAAATAGTAAAGGGTCCGGGATTGGTATCTTGCAAGTCTCTCCAGATGGGATGGTCGCGGAGCAGGCTGTTTGGCTGGGATTCAAAGCATCCAATAATGAAGCTGAATATGAGGCCCTCATCTCAGGACTTCGGTTAGCTGAGGCAACTGGAGTTACGGATTTGATCGTACATTGCGATTCCATGCTGGTAGTCAACCAAGTTAACGGAGAGTTTGAGACAAGGGACCCTAGGATGAAGGCTTACCATCACCAGGCGACAACTGTTATCCACAGATTCGAAAGGATTGAGATCAAACAAGTGTCCCGAGACAAGAACGCGCATGCCAACGCCCTGGCTTGCCTAGCCTCGGCACTGGAGTCTTCTCAGTCGCGCAGGATCACCATAGAATATCTTCCCACCTCCTGCATAGACCAAACCCCCGAGGCAATGGCCGTCTAGGACTCACACAAGCCACCCAGCTGGATTGATCCTTTTCTCAGGTTCCTAACAACAGGAGACCTCCCGGAGTGTTCAAACGAAACAAGGAAGATAAAACTTAAAGCCCCGAGGTTTTGGGTCTCTCCGGATCAGAAGCTGTATCAGAGGTCTTTCTCAGGACCTTACTTACTATGCGTCCAAGAAAACCAGGTGGAAGACCTCTTCTATGAGGTACACGAAGGAATATGCAGGGGGCACTCTGGGGGGCGATCCATGGCACACCGCATCATGTCTCAAGGATATTGGTGGCGGCGAATGTAAAGGGACGCGGGTGCATACGTCCAAAAATGCGACCAATGTCAGAAGTTCTCCCCTGCAATCAGGCAACCCGTGGGGGCCTTGCACCCCCTGACCAGCCCTTGGCCATTCGCCCAGTGGGGACTCGACTTAGTTGGACCCCTGCCTAAGGCTCCTGAAAACAGGAAGTTCCTCATTGTGGCCACAGATTATTTCACCAAGTGGGTTGAGGCAGAGCCGTTGACTCACATTCGCGACATAGATGCTAAAAAGTTCATCTGGAAAAACATAGTCATCAGATTCGGGATTCCCCAAGCACTGGTATCAGATAACGGGACTCAATTCACCGGCGGGCGTTTCAAGTCTTTTTGCGAGCAACTCAGAATCCGTAATTTCTATTCCACCCCTGCCTACCCCCAAGCCAATGGGCAGGCAGAAGCCTCCAACAAAACAATTATCAATGGAATCAAGAAGAGATTGGAGAAAGCCAAGGAAAAATGGGCAGATGAGCTATTAAACATTTTGTAGGTGTACAGGACCACCCCTCGGTCCTCGACAGGAGAAACCCCTTACTCCTTGGCTTACAGAATAGAAGCAATCATACCTCTTGAGGTAGGACTCCCGACTATAAGGACGCAAGCTTTCGACGCGGGGGAAAATGACCGTTAACTTAGACTGGATTTGGATCTAACGGAAGAAAGGAGGGAGATAGTCGCCTTAAGAATAACAAAGTATCAGGAAAAGATTTCCCAACTTCACAACAAAAGTGTCAAGGCGCGGGAGTTCCAAATTGACGATCTGGTCCTCAGAAGGATAATAGCCAATACTAGTGACCCAGCATAAGGAAAAATGAGACCTAACTGGGAAGGGCCCTATAAAGTGATATCTATCGGAGGCTCCGGATCATATAGATTAGAAAATATGGATGGAAAACTTATAATGCGACCTTGGAATGTGATGAATCTAAAGAAATACTATTTTTGAAGTATTGCTCCCTTTAGTGCTCGCCAATGGTTAAGTAACAAGGGTAAGGCCCTGGGGACAGAGTTCAAGGACTCCTGCCCGGAAGAAAAAACAGGAGCAAACCTCCTGGAAGGGTAAGGCCCTAGGGACAGAGTTCAAGGACTCCTGCCCCCAAAGAAAAAACAGGAGCAAGCCTCTTGGAAGGGTAAGACCCTGGGGACGGAGTTCAAGGACTCCTGCCCCCGAAGAAAAAACAGGAGCAAGTTTCCTGGAAGGGTAAGGCCCTGGGGACAGAGTTCAAGGACTCCTGCCCCCGAAGAAAAAACAAGAGCAAGCCTCTTGGAAGGGTAAGGCCTTCGGGACAGAGTTCAAGGTCTCCTGTCCCGAAGAAAAAATAGGAGCAAGCCTCCCAGAAGGGTAAGGCCCTGGGGATGGAGTTCAAAGACTCCTGCCCCTGAAGAAAAAATAGGAGCAAGTCTCTTGGATAGGGCAAGGCCTTGGGGACAGAGTTCAAGGACTCCTGCCTCCGAATACAAGGTAGGAACGAACTTCCACAAAAAGTGAGACCCCGCGGATGCGTACGGGTCTTAGCAATGATGAAGCTGAACCAATCAGGTAAGCAAGCCAAATTGTTCCCCAGGTGTTAAGAGCTATCAAGGTTTAAAAAAAAAATGTAAGTACTCAGAAAAAAGCTTCATTTCAAAAGAGGGGCTTTGCGTCCGCTAGAGCTACAAGAGTGAAAGAAAGTACAATTCAAAAAAAAAGCCTTCATCTGGCCCCGGGCATCTCCAAAACATCGCCGGAGGGCGAATCGGCGCAGAAAGGTTGAGTAGCTTCGGGCACAAGAGGGGATAGGATCGGATTGGCGATAGCAGGAGTCTCGAGAATATTGTGGTCAAGTGCCAAGCCCGACGAGGCCTCCTCTGATGGGACTAGAATCACCACCTCGGGCAGGTCTGCCAAAACTTGCATCAGCATTGGAGTCACCCTCGACAGCAATCTCGGCCTCTNAAGCCACCCAGCTGGATTGATCCTTTTCTCAGGTTCCTAACAACAGGAGACCTCCCGGAGTGTTCAAACGAAANCCCTCGACAGCAATCTCGGCCTCTGCCTGTTCTATCTCAGCTGATTGCACATAGTTGTGCATCTGGAAGAGCGGGGAGTCTTGAGGGACCCCGGCGGATCGGAGCGCCTCGTCCCACCCCCTCTTGAAGAACTCTCTGCTATTTTCCTCAAGAGCAGACAGTACGTCATCGGTGAATTCCTCTCGAAGTTGTTCTTCGGACTTCCTGCTCTCTACCTCAGCCCTGATCCTGTCCAGCTCCTGGGTCAAAGCTAGACAGCTTTCCTTTGAACCAACAGTCCTCTCCTCTACCGCAGAGAGCCGCTGTGTCTGCTCTGTAATCTTCCTCTCAACGTCAGCCAAGACAGCACTTAGCTTTTCAACGCCGACCTTCGCCAACTCGGCATCCTTGAGGAGTTGTTCGATTTGAGTAGTCTGCCCCGCAAGGGTGGAATCCCTGGCAGCTACATCCTCCTTAGCACCGGCGAAGGCTCCCTCGACTTCTTCCTTCTGCTCTCAAGCCCGCTGGAGGTCCATCCTAACCCCATGATACCGCACCGCTATTATAGAAATCTGTTGGGTGGCCTGCAAAGGAAAGGGCATATCAATAAAAAGGGAAACGGCTAGAAAGGACTAAAGCAAGAATGAACTTACCACCAGGGAATTCTGAATGATAGAGCGAAACATCATATTCATTGATCTCCCCCTGTGAGCAACCATGTCGGCCTCGAAGTGCAGCGTCTCACTCACTGCGTTGGCAACATGGGGGTCCTGCAAAATGGAATCGTCAACCCTGATCACTCGGTTCATGTGATCGGTCACCCGAGGATTCCACTCCGTGGCTTCCACCGTTTGAGGAAGGAGAGGGGGAGTCTGCTCCCGCTACTGTTGCTGTTGTTGCCTCTGCTGTTGCTATGGAGGAGGAGGTAACCCACGGCCTCTCCCACTTTGCTGCTGAGCGGAGGAGGCCCTGGATCCCCTGCCCAGGCCATCGTGTCTTTGTTTAATCCTCCTCTCCACCTCGACCTGAGGATTTCGGTCGCGCACTTGGCCCCGACCAATGGCCCTTGAAAGTGGGGTGGTGCTGGTCCCTGTAGGTGAGGGCCCGCTTGTTGACCCATGCCCCCGTCCGGCAGCGAGGGCTTGCCTCTGCCGCGGGAATCCCAGATCAATGCGGGGCGTGCTGGACATAGCTATCTCGAGGGCGTCCTCGGTGTCTAGAGATTGCAGGATTTGGAAGTCAGGCCACGAATCTCTCCCCAAAGTCTCCACCTCGGCGTGCGAAGGAACCAAGTCCTCTTCAACTTCAACCAAGTCCTCTTCAACCAAGTCTCTGACCCCGAGCTCTTCAACTTCACCCTCTACTTCTGCCTCCGTAGCCCGATCGGGGTCTTCCTCCAAGTTCTCCTCGTCCTCTTGCCTCACTGTCTGATCAAAAAGTTCAGACCATCGCGAAGGCTCAAAAGGCTGGGGAAGCTGTGAAAACTTTTTATATCCGAGAGTGTAATTCAGAAGGATGTGGGCAGCCCGGCCGAACCTGTCATCACCAGTAAATCTCCAAACAGTGACTAGGTCGACAAAGTTCACCAAGGACCGAGGGGGAGGAGCTATTTCCCGAGGGGGAATGTCTGCACACAAACAAAAAGAGATGGGAGTGAGTTGTGAACTCTGCTAAAAAATCTCAAGAACAAAACAATAGACCTGAAGAAGCCGACGTACTTTTCGTTCTCCATTCCAAAGGGCATAACAAGCCGTTGTACTCGAGACCGACACCCCTCTGCCAAGATCCCTTGAAGATGAGTAGATCATCCTGTACCCCTTGTTCGAGTCGAGAAGATGAGTTACGAAGTACATGGATGGGTCCCTGGCTTTGAGGTAGAAGTTTTGTTGAGGCATGACTCTTAAGAGAGAGTAGTAAAAGAGGATATCGTTCAGCCCAACATTTACCCTGAGACGCTTATTGAGCTCTAGGACTCCCATAATTATTTTGAAGACATTAAGGCAACACTGCCTGGGGAAGAGGTGGAAATGGGAGAGGAACTGGAGGAGTAGAGGGGGCAAAGGGAACCTAATTCCGTCCTCTATGATGACTTTGGTATAAAAGGGGCATCTCATCCTCAGCCCCGGGGGTACGGGAATGCACAGTCGAGTCATAATCCTTTATGTCTATATATGGGGGGATGTTGTACTTGACCCTAAAACTATTAATTTGCTAGCCCCCTTTTACTTTATACTTTCCTGGCCTCGAAGAACTGGCCTGAGGATTCTCGGGGGCAGGGCGACGACGGGACATCTCCAAAAAGGTGATAAAAAGTGATTTAAGGAGGGGGTTTTTTCACGAAGATCCCCAAGGAGGCTTCCTGAGGATTGGTCACTGAGTAGCAACCAAAAACGCCTCCAGTTATCGAAAAACCAAAAGGAATAAAAAAAAACGATAAGAAGAAAATAGACGGAGGGCAAAGAAAGGGAAGATACAAGGACTCACCAGAACGTAAAAGGAAGTTTTTTCTTGAAACTTGAAGCGACTCCTTCCTCTAGAACGTTCAAAAGCAAGGATGAGTCTGCTGGCCTTAAGACTTCGGTGAAAGATTGGACAGTAGACGACGAAAGGAAAGAGATCTCTGGCGAGGTTTCAGGCGATAGCTCTCTGAAAAGGCAAAGTGAGAAGGGGAGAGAGGAAACCCATTTATATAGTACTCATCCCCATCATTTGGGCACGAAGAGACGCATTTAATGCACACGACTTCCGAAGCAGGGGAAAGCGGCTGAAGGCAATGATGAAGTAGTTGGGGTAGTTGCAGAACCCTTCGTCTCCTTACGACGCCTGTCCTCGGTGTCAGGAGATCGAAGGCTAGGGGTAGTTGATGGGACATTTTCAAGTACTCCAAGATGAAGACACGTGTCTTCGGCATCAGTAAATTCTTTTTCTATAAACACGACACGTACCCGTCGGATCACAGGTCCCTGTTCCCCCGAGGTACTATTTATAGGGATCAATGACATCCAGTACCTTACATACATACGATACGTATCCCTCGGGGTCGATAGGGGGTACATCGGTCCCTACATGTACCACTCCCCCCTCGGTACCGAGATGTACCTGTTCAGGATGGCGTTCTCTGCTCCTGCAGAGGCTATTGATGTACAGGTCACTAGCATAGGCTAGGCTAGGTTAGTCATCATGACCTCGTCTTACACAATTGGTGTTAGAAGGCACAAGAAGGAAGGGGACACAACCAATGGGGAATGGACGCATAACATATTGTGTCACATTAGAGACAAAAAGACCGGATGCCCTTGCTGACACGCAACTTGGGAAAGCAAGCATTTAATTACACCATTTCCTTGATGAGACAGCATTTAATGCGGTAAGGCTCGGAAGTGAAAGATAATAAATGTTCCTAAGGTTGGGCATTTATTACATCTTTGCCGAGAGGAGCTCATTAAACAGTCGGCAGGCCGATGACACAGCTTTGGTTGCTCAGGGTCCCGAGCAGTTAAAAGAGAAGACATTCCTCATAGAAATCAGTGTGCATGTTGCCCGTATCTAATGATTACCTACTGATCACACTGACAGCAATCATGAGTATTTGAGGTATAAATACACCTCACAAAAGGCAAGAAAAGGAGGTGAAACCTTTTCTCAAACATATACTCAATGTTTTCTTCTTCCTCTCTCTCAAAAATTGACTTGATCGTCGAAGGGGATACGCCAGAAAACACTCCGGCGCCCTTCTAACTTGTCTTTCTTTGTTCCAGGAACCTTCCCCATTCTTACTGGATCGTTCCGTTGATCCACGAGGGTCTTCCATTGTCGTTCCAGGTTACCACCGGACCTCACAGGCTGTTCCAAGCAGTAGGGTTGACCACTCGACTGACTCACTCGAATTCACCAAGGGAGAGATCTGTTCTCGTGTTTATATTGTGCAAGATCTAGCACGCACATGCTACCAACCCCGGTTCGGGCAAGAAGGAACCCCAAATGGCCAAAGGAATGGGAGAGAGATTGGGAGGTCTGCGAGGCATCAGCTTCAGCTGTGATGAGAATTCAAACAAGTTCCCCAATGCCAAGATCATGGAGGAAGTGACCGAAGAAGATCAGTATGAAGCAACTAGCCAAAGTTCACTAACGCTGGGTGTGAACTTTGATATAGAAGAAGAACAGCCACATGATCAGATCAGCAAGTCCAAAGACATTGGAAGCTGCTTAGCCTGTGGAAATTGTCTGGCTGGCTGTCCTTATAATGCAAAACTCTCTACAGACAAAACTTATCTTGTCTCAGCTCTCCAGGTACGTTTCATATCTACTTGTTCTTGTCTAAGGTTAGAAATCATCTATGCTTTACGTGTGGTGACAAATCTCAAATGGGTTTGTGACGAGTTTCAAACATCTTGTTTAAGTTCATATCACTAATTGAATCCAAGATTGGGCTAAGTTTAACTCAGTTTGTTTAAATGAACCGAACACGGGCTTGTATGTAAGAGAGATCAAACCTGGTGGCTGGTTCATTGATCAGGCTTATTTATTAAACAAGTTTTAAATTGGGGTAAATTACATATTGCCTTTATTTCGCTTTGTATCATCAACTATAAAATTTTTCACATTACACCTTAAAGCATCAATTTTGTTTCATATCATTCCAATAGATAACGACTATCAATTTTTGAATGGTAAATGCACACATGAGTGGTTTGTACTACCAATAAGCAACTGTGTACGAGTCAAAAATCAAGAAAAATATCCCTGATTTTGTCCTTCCTAAGCTCTAAATTTCTTCCTTTTGCTGGCTTTTTTTTCTTCCCAACAACCATTTGGTTGCAAAGGAGATAAAATAAAGTGGTATTACGCATTTAGCAAAAAACTCTTTGGGGTTTCCTTCCCTTATTTGATAGATTTTCAAGTTTGTCATTATCTATTTGAGTGATAAAAAACAAAATTGATACTTTAAGGTGAAATGTGAGAAATTTTATAGTTAAGGGTACAAAGTGAAATAAGGGTAATAGTTTATGGAATAAAGTATAATTTACTCTTTAAATTGAGTTGTAGTTTGGTTCACTTGATAAATAAACGAACTGATCTTTTATCACAATTTTTTTGAACCAATGAGCCATAATTTATACTTATTTGAATCGTAATTTGATTTGATTGAGTCATAACTTTTTTAGAATCTATAACGTTTACGAATTTGGTACCATAAACTTTTCTACACTTGTAATCCATCCTGTATAATGTAGTGTATCAATCAGAGTAAATGATCAAGTGCTGATGTTTAAAATAACAAAGATTGGATTTCTCATGATGCAGGCAGGATGTACTATCAAAACAGAATGTCAAGTTCAATATGGGGTAAGAAACCCAGATGACACCTGCAAAGAAAAAGAGAAAATATGTAGAAAAAGAAGGCATCTGTGGCTCGTATTTCTCAATGAAACTGACTACGTAACATCTGATTTTGTTGTCCTCTCGGGTATTATATAGCATAAGCAAATTCAAGGATTATTTTTTTTTCTTCTGAATTTTAGGAAGTTTTTAATCAAGTTACCACTAGTTTGTAATTTCATTCCTCTTGTATCGCGATTCCTAACTTGTATCTCAATCTTTCACTATTTACATAAAACTGCCTTATTATGAAAACTTATTTTAAAAAACTATCAAAAGCCTGTTTTGTAAATACTCTTTTACATAGAAAAGTGTAGATTCAAACTGCGATTTTAGTAATCGATTCAAATTTTAGGTGTCAATGGTTTTGGAGTCGGAACTTAACTTCTTTGATTCCATTTTGCAGCTGGAGTGTTTGGAACATCTAATATACTATTTCGGTCGCAGATGAGGGGATTGAAAATTTCAGAGAGGCTTGGATCAGGGCTGAGCTGCAATGGCAATGCTGTTGCTTATCTTGCAGGAAGCTCAGCTCCCTTAAATGCTTTTGGCTTAAACAGTAATCAATTTTCAAAAATGCCTTTTCAACAGCGTCCGGGACCAGCCATTTCTTCATCATACACCTCTTCCTTGGGTTTTACTATTCAGGTTGGGGCCCTTACTTTGTCTAAGGACTTGAATTTTCTTTCCTACTATGTGAATATTGCGTTCCGACCACTCAATTTGTGTCGGGATGAGTTTCAGTTCAAAAAGTGCAATGTGCGTGGTGAGTTTCTGGTTCTGTAATCTTGGATATACAATATGAAAGCCTTTACAGATTAACTAATCTGTATCTAGATAAACACTTTTTATGCTTCTTGATTTTGGACATATTTAGTTATTTAGAACTTTCTAGATAAAATTTTTTGAACATATGATTATACTGATGCACCCTAGTATTACAAGATGGAATTTCCGATGCTGATTATTTTCGTATTGGCGCAGGGTGCAGTACTTCCAACTGCTTATCCATACCTGTTATTCAAAGGGATTGGGACTTATGGTTGGCCACCTGGCTACTGGCTTTTTCACGGGATCATAGACAATCTTAAACATGCTTTTGGTTCAAAGCGCCAAGCAATGGTTCTGAATGCAATGGGATATGACGACAGTGATGGAAAGATAATTTTTGATAAAAACACAAGTACTATTGGCTTCCAGCCACCCCATGATCCTTTATTGCCAAGAAAAATCGACGCCTTTCAGAAACTCACAAAGAAATTGGGAGGAATTCTGTTCATGTCAAAGCATCGGAGCACATCAGTTCATCTTTTAGGTGGCTGCAATGCATCTTCAGATCCTTCGGGGGGGTGTTTGTAATCCCAACGGGCAAGTTTTTGACATGAAATCTCCTACCACATTTCATGATGGCCTCTATGTTTGTGATGCCTCGTTGATTCCTTGTTCTATTTGCGTAAATCCGTGTCTGACTATTGCTACAGCTGCTGAGCATGTAAGTAGGCACCTTGTGCAGGATGTTCTCAAGTTCAAAACTAAAGAAGGTACAGAATTTGCCAATGCAACTTTGGATCAAAAACTGGGTTCAATCATCTCTGGGAAGTTCATTAGCAGCCAGAGATCAGTGGTTGTGGTTAAAGAAACCATGAGGGGGCATATGGGGGGCATGCCATGCACAGCTTCTCTCATACTGAAATTGAATTGCAGAACATCCAGAGATTCTGATAAAATGAGTATGGACATTGGAAAACCTTACCCTCTTCTACGAGGAAAAGTTGGTGGCTATGTTGAAATCGGAGGAGTAGAAAAGGATAATTTACATATCATAGAGGGGGAAGTAGATTTATGTGAAGTTGATATCAGAACTCTTTATACACAATATATGCACTACCATCTTCTCCTTGGAGCGTCTTCTGGTGCAAGGTTTGATATGGTTCAAAGCTTTATTAATTTTGTGCTCCTTCTTTCTTAGTGTCGTTTGGTAATGCTTTTTTATGTATTTTCTTGTGTTTTTGCTTTGAAGTACTTTTTTGAAGTAGCGTTCGTTTTTATACGTTTGTTTTTCTCTAATTTTTTTTCTTGTCCAAGCTTACTTTATTCTTTCAAGTATAATCGCATATGTAGTAGAAAACATATGCACATGTATAAGTATATTATTTATATACGAAGATCCATACAGATCAATTTTACTCTATAGCGATGAGGAAATTGTTCTTTTTATTTTGCTTAAGTTACCAAATGGTAGCTGTGACAATAATAACAAAAACTGGTCATTGATGCAGATATATTCTCGAAGGGAAGAAGATAATGAATCCATTTTGCTTGCATTAAATGGGTGGAAAGAATCAACAACATTGCATGTAACCTTCAGCAAAGTTACCAAGAACACTCCAAGGGAAGAAATGGTGAACTTAAAAGGGAAGCTTCACATTTCCGTGATAGAGCTTCTAAAAATTGTTATGAGTCTGAAAGGGAATAGCAGAGGAAAGTTTGTAGGCCTTCTATTGCAATCTCTCTTCAGAACCTATGTCTTGCAAATACCTCGAGGAAGTTGCAAGTACTTTATCACATCAGAAGTCTCTGAAAGACCTTATCCGTGTAGTGCTCTCCACGAGATCAAAACAGGTATTAGAACAGAATTTCGTGGTTTGATAGCTTAATTTCAATTCCACTTAAAAGTGGCTTGACTTCTACTTAGGTTGCAGACACCCCATGTATAATGCAGTAGAGAAAATCAATCGAGAGTCTACAATATATGTGATTGTCAAACAGAAAATCCTTCTAAACCATTCATTAATGGACTATGAGCTGAATGAAAATAACCCACACTTTAGATGAATTTCTTGGCGATTTCTCTAAGCTTTCGTGCCTCAATTATATGCTCAAATGAACTCAATTAGTGCAAAAGACTTTAATGGAGCAAAGAGCATCTTCCCTTCCCTTATATTTTCTACTGTAGCATTGAAGTTCTCAATTTTTAGTGATTCCATCAAATTATGCAGAAGATGGATTTATCATAAGTTGCAAACAGTGGAAGTGTAGTCAGAGACCATGGAGGCTTGAAGGAGTGAGTGGACCATATCCAATCCTCCTCATTAACGGGTACTCAATTGAGAATTATTGGCTGCAAACTGAACCAAATGATCTGGTTAGGACTTTACTAGAAGAAGGGCATGAGATATGGCTACTGCAACCAAGATTTCACCCATCGAATTCTTCAATTCACTTCACAATCAAAGATATAGGCAGATTTGATATACCTGCTGGTAAATATGTTTAAAAGCGAAATCAATATCAATTTAGACATTTATGCAGCTTCTTTTGGTGTAAATCCTTATTCACATTTTCTTTTCTGAAGCCATCAATAAGATCCTTGAGTTGCACGGGGCATTGACAAAAGTACATGTGATTGCACATTGTGTTGGAGGCCTTTCCATTCACATTGCTCTGATGGGAGGACATGTCTCTGCCAGCCAAATAGCTTCTTTATCTTGCACCAACTCTTCAATGTTCTTCAAGCTCACTGCTTTATCGATTGTAAATGTGGCTTCCGCTCATCCCGGTAATCAATTCTTTGCCCTTCTCCACATATTTAGCTGCAACCCTTCGAATGGAACAATATCCTGTCAACAATAATCCAACATTTTGACAACTAATTCAAAAAACGTACAAATATACATACCATAAATCAGGTTAGTCACCTAAATTTAAATCCAACAAGACAACAGTAGAGTTTTGACATCATTTTTTATCCTTTAGGAACACACTTGATTCTTTTTTCTCTATTTTGTGCTATGTTTTAACTTCAATGAACTTGCAGATGTCTATGGTGATATTAGGCAAGAACAAGTCCCTGCCTCTCTTCCAAACATTGAAGGCCAGTTTTCAACCCCAGCTCCTCAAATCAATAGCCCGTTTCCTGCCACGCTACGAGAGATGTGCCTGTGATGAATGTGAGGTCTTCTCAGGCATATTGGGTAACCCATTTTGGCACAATAATATAAGCCCCACAGTGCACTACTGATTGAACAAACAAAGCTTATCAAGGCTTCCCATGGCAGCATTTCCTCACCTCAGAAAAATCTGCAACTCAGGTTTCATCGTTGACAGCAATGGCAAGAATTCGTATCTGATCCATCCCGAGAGAATGGCGCTGCCAACGCTTTATATATCCGGTGGACGGACTCTCCTTGTGACTCCTCAGACTTCTTTTCTGGCCAACAAGTACATGAAGTTGCACCAGCCTGCTTTTAGACATGAATGGGTGGTTGTGGAAGGTTTTGGGCACTCGGATTTATTGGTTGGAGAAGAGTCTTGTAAGAGAGTTTTTCCTCACATTATATCTCACATCAAACAGGCAGAAAAAGAAAGAAATGGTGCAGTGAATCCAAGGGAATTAAAGAAGTGCAGTAGAGAGGCTTTGGCTTGGAGCGATGATTTATATGAGGAAAGAAATGGTGGACTTGGGAGCTGGATTTCCCTTTTGGTCACCATTTGGTTGGTTTTGTTGCTAATAGCTTTGTTAATTTCTAAATTTTTCTGACTTTAAACTTGTTGGAATATAGTCTAGTTTATTAAGGTTTTTTTTTTTTCTTTTTTACTTTTACTATGACTTTTATATTTTACCTAAATTATAAAGATATTTAAGTCACTTTATACTATTATTTGGTTATATATACAAGATTCTACTCTTAGTTTGAGTATCTCTATTACTCACACATATCTCTAGTTAATGTCAGTGCCAAACCACACTCCTAAACCTAACCCTAGCCTCCACCTTAATTAATCATCAGAAACAGCCTGCAACTTCTCATCCAGCTGCCACCATCACTGCCCATTGATACACACCCAGCTGCCACCCCAGCAGCAACTCACAGCGAGACCTTACAACAAACAACAACTCACAGCCACTCCTCACCTAAGCCAAACAGCACCGACATACTACCTTCAATCCACCCCACCCACTCCACCGACAGCCCACTCAAACCAACGAAACCAGCCAGTCAAACCAGCCACATCCAACCCAGCGACCCTCACCCAGTAGCAAACCCACCCAGCCAGCGACCCAACCCAGCAGCAACTCACAAACCCAATAAACCCCGGCAACCCAGGAGCCTTCTAGTGACAACTCCACTCCAGACCAACTGCCTTCACTCCACCCCACCCCCTCCATCGACAGCCCACTCAAACCAGCGATACCAGTGTTGGAAATAAGAGAGACAAAGGCACCAAGAGTTTGAATACAGAGTAAAAAACAGAGAGAAGAAAAAAAGCTACAGCTTTATCAATTCAAAATGGAAGAAATACTCTGCAATTCTCATATCATTAAACGGCTGATTACACCCTTTATTTATAACCTAAAACCATAACCACAATGCCTATAAAGTAGCAACTAATTCCTAAATAAAAGCAACTACTACAGACTAAGTCTTCTGCAACTCCTCTCCTACTTTCTAGTTAACAGTTAAAGACTAAATCAACATAATTCTGCTAACTTAATTAATCACGTTCTGCATCAATTCTTATCACTCCCCTTTGATGCGAAACTGGAAACATTGAGTGAGGACCGAAACTTCACGAACTTCGAATATGAGAGTCCCTTCGTAAACCCATCTGCACTTTGGTCATTGGTTGAGCAATGCTCCATCATTACCATGCCTTTAGCAACAGCTTCTCGAATGAAATGGTGTCGGAGTTCAATGTGCTTTGTTCTCCCATGAAAGACCGGGTTCTTAGTCATAGAGATGGTGGCCTTGTTGTCACAATAAATCTTTGTGGTTGCTCCTTGAACTTGATGTAAATCCTCCAAAATTCGCCGCATCCAAATTGATTGACACGTTGCAGATGAGGCTGCTATGTATTCTGCCTCTGAAGATGATAATGCAACACTTTCTTGTTTCTTTGAAGACCATGACACAGCCCCCGAGCCAAGAGTGAATATAAACCCACTCGTGCTTTTCCTATCATCCGCAAAACCTGCCCAATCACTATCAGTAAAACCAATTAAACTGAATTCAGCAGCTGGTTTGTACCAAATCCCATAATCGCTAGTTTCCCGTACATAGCGAAGGATTCTCTTTGCTGTTCCGAGATGATGCATGGTTGGTGTATGCATGAATCTGGACAGTAGACTCACAGAAAACATTATATCTGGGCGGGTGTTGGTTAAGTACATCAGTCCGCCAATTATGCTCCTGAACATTCTTTCATTGGCCCTTGCAGTCCCATCTTCCGCACATAGCTTCTCATTTGGGTTCATGGGAGTAGACGAGGTTTTACAACCCATCATATTAAACTTCTTCAGCAATTCCCGTGCATACTTTTCTTGGCAAATAAAAATTCCTTCATCTGTTTGCTGAACTTGGATGCCAAGAAAGTAATGCAAAGACCCCAAATCTGACATGTCGAATTCCCGCATCATGCTGACCTTGAATTCCTTGACAAGAGTGTTAGAAGATGATGTATATATAATATCATCTACATAAACACATATAATGAGAATATCACCAGTACATGTCACCTTCACATACAATGTCGGCTCACTATCACTTCTATGATACCCATTTTGATGAAGATAAGTATCCAATCTGCTATACCAAGCTCTTGGAGCTTGCTTGAGTCCGTACAATGCCTTCTTAAGCTTGTAAACTTTCTCCTCTTGACCTTTGACTATAAACCCCTGTGGTTGTGCCACATACACATCCTCTTCCAAAAAACCATTTAGAAATGCAGACTTAACATCAAACTGAAATACAGGCCATTTATGTTGAGCAGCTACAGCCAAAACAATTCGAACCGTCTCAAATCTTGCTACTGGAGAAAAGTTCTCAATAAAATCAGTACCTTGTTGTTGCACATACCCCTTGGCAACGAGCCTTGCTTTATACTTTTGCACGGTTCCGTCTGGATTGCATTTGACCTTGTAAATCCATTTGACGCCAATCACTTTCTTCTCACATGGCAAGTCTACTAACTCCCACGTGCCATTTTTTTCGATTGCAATAATTTCCTCTTGCATAGAGTGCTCCCATTCTTCTTTCCCTTGTGCTTCTTCATAGTTAACAGGTTCTGCACTTAACAAAGCAAAAGTGCATGATTCATAAATTTCTGCTAAAGATCGATACTTACGAGGAGGGGTATCAGAATCAGGTGCAGAATCTGAGTTGTCGCTGCCTTCATTATTTAATTCTCTTGAAGTAGACCTTCCCGATGAGTTTGATGATGGAGAACTCTGTGGTGACACTTGATTCTCTGTTGCTTGTGTCGGCTCGACTATATCCTCAAAAGGCACTTGCTGATTTTGTTCTTCTTTCCAGTTCCAGAAACTATTTTCATCGAATACAACATCTCGGCGAATAATGAGCTTCCCATTTTCTGGATTATACAACCGATAACCCTTGGTTTCACCGCTATACCCAACAAAGATACATTTCTCGCTCTTTTTATCAAGCTTAGAACGGTCATTAGAATCAATCAGAGAATAAGCAATGCTACCAAAAATCTTTAGATGACTTACATTGGGTTTTCGGTTCCACCATGCTTCATAGGGAGTCATGTTTCGGACAACCTTAGTTGGAGATATGTTGAGAAGAAATACGGATGTAGCTACTGCTTCAGCCCAGAATTCATTGGGCAGTCCTTTCTCATTTAGCATGCTTCTAGCCATCTCCACCACCGTTCGGTTCTTCCTTTCGGCAACACCATTCTGTTCTGGGGATTTTCTCACTGTTAGCTGTCTTTGAATCCCATTTTTCTTGCAAAAATAGGTGAACTCATTGGATAAGAACTCTCCCCCTCTATCAGTGCGAAGAACTTTTATGACCTGCCCACTTTCCTTTTCCGCAAAAGCTTTGAACTCCTGAAACTTTTCATAAGCTTCTGATTTGTAAGAAAGAAAATACACCCAACTCATACGAGTATAATCATCCGTAAAGAGTAAAAAATATCTACTCTTATTGAAGGATAAGGTCCTTGTTGGGCCACATATATCAGCATGAACAATTTCAAGAGGCTTCTTGGCTCTCCAAGCTTTGCCGACAGGAAATGGTAACCTATGTTGCTTCCCATAAATGCAGCCTTCACAGACTTCATCAATGCATTGGATTGAGGGCAAACCAAACACCATATGCTTCTGATTTAACAACTTCAGCCCATTAAAATTCAAGTGACCGTATCATAAATGCCAAAGTCTAGAATCGTCTTTATCATTAGCAACCAATGCACACTCATTCAAACACGAAAGATCAAGGGGAAACATCCTATTCTTAGTCATGGGAATCCGAACGAGAGGTTTATCGGATACCCCTTTTCTTTTAATTTCGCACATATTATTTTCAAACAACATTGAATATCCTTTTTCAACTAATTGACCGACACTTAACAAATTGTGGGCTAAATCAGGAGAATAATAAACGTCATGAATAGATCGTTTAATACCTGATTTGAATTTAGCTCCAATAGTTCCCTTGCCTTCAATTTGGAGTTGCTTGTTATCACCCAGTCGAACTTTTGATTTTGCAGATTCGTCTATGCTACGGAAGAGACTTTTCTCCCCTGTCATATGGTTACTACAGCCGCTGTCCAAGAGCCACATATCACCCATACTTGCTTTTGACTCTAGGCATGTAAGAAACAGGTTACCTTCCTCTTGTTCTGCTTTAGCAAAGTTGGCTTTCTGCTGAGCCTTATTTGGGCAATTTGGTGAAATTTGCCCATATTGCTTACACGAATAGCATTGCTTGTCTTGATGGTCCTGCCTTTTGTTGCCTCTACCACTATTTTGATAACCCCGACCAGCTTGGTTGTATCCTCGTCCACGACCACGACCACGACCACAATAAGTGCCTCGGCCTCTTCCTGTATATCCAGAACCACCTTCACCAAATTTTTCTTTGGAAAGATCCACATTCGACTGAAATGCCTGTTCCAGATTCTTATTTTCAGCCCTGTTCATCCTACCTTCATGTGCTAAAAGAGACCCCATTAAATCATTCAAAGAATAAGTATTCATATCCTTAGATTCTTCAATAGCAGTAACTACATGATCCCACTTAGAAGGAAGACTTCGTAAAATCTTCTCGACTACTTTTTGATCAGAAATATTCTCACCAAATGTTTTCATTTGATTTACTATGATAGACACTCTAGTAATGTAATCTTGCACCGATTCATTACCTTTCATAAGGAGTGTTTCGAATTCCCGACGAAACATTTGGAGTTTCACCATCGTTACCTTGCTATCTCCATGGAACTCCTGCCTCAAAATTTCCCATGCATCCTTCGATTTGGCAGCATTTGCAAGACGGGGAAAAATAGCCTCCGTCACAGCTTGTTGTAAAACAAGCAGGGCCTTCGCATCCTTCTTACGAAGCTCCCTCACCTCAGCTGCTGTATCTACATAGCCAGATTCAACAAGCTCCCATAGGTCTTGTGAGATGAAAAAAGTCTTCATCTTAATGCTCCAGAACTCGTAGTTCTCTCCATTGAAAATTGGCACTAAAGACTGGTTTTGTGATACATTGAGAGAATTCATGATTCTTCCTTTTTGAAGCCTTTTCACAAACACCTCAGCTGCACAAGAGATGTCCTGCTATTGCTACTGCACTTGATCTCGAAAGCGGTACAAAAATAAGCCCAATTGGATCAGACCTGGGCTCTGATACCACAAACTGTTGGAAATAAGAGAGACAAAGGCACCAAGAGTTTGAATACAGAGTAAAAAACAGAGAGAAGAAAAAAAGCTACAGCTTTATCAATTCAAAATGGAAGAAATACTCTGCAATTCTCATATCATTAAACGGCTGATTACACCCTTTATTTATAACCTAAAACCATAACCACAATGCCTATAAAGTAGCAACTAATTCCTAAATAAAAGCAACTACTACAGACTAAGTCTTCTGCAACTCCTCTCCTACTTTCTAGTTAACAGTTAAAGACTAAATCAACATAATTCTGCTAACTTAATTAATCACGTTCTGCATCAATTCTTATCAACCAGGCAGAGCCTACCCAGCATCTTCGTCGCAATGCCGCCCTCTTTAGGCGCCACTGATATTTTTTTCCTAGGGTTGCAGCATCTTGGACCCTTTTAAGAGGGGTCGGATCCTCTTCTCCATTGATTTGCTTTTGATGTAGTAGATCATTTTTATATTCATTGAACTTTTGAGCACCGTGACCTGATTATGTAAGAGTTTTTTGGACCTTCTTTATCTATCGCTACTGTTCGACTAGAGGTATATTGTTCTCCCTTATTTTTTTCTTTTATTTTTCTTAAAGTTTTTTCTGTCACGGATGCCCACATATTATTGTTGATATGGTGACTACTGAGAGAATTGAGACTCCTACGGTTGAGATCTCTACTATTAGTATTTACAACGGGAATAAACCGGCTACTTCTCTCACTTTTATGTTTGACCAGTATATAGTACTCGTTGTCACAATTGCATTACCGACAATACCGAGTATGATCTCTCAAAAGGTTATGACACAGTTGTTGAATGATCGTAATTTTGCTGAGTGGTCATGTTTATTTCAGCTTTTCTTGGGCCGTGTAGAAAAATTTAGTTAAATGACAGGATCTCACCCAAAACCAAATAATGATGACCCTAGATATTCTGCGTGGCTCTTTGAGAACTGCGCTATTCTTGAATTGTTATTTGACTCGACGGAGCCATCTGTTTGCAGGATTCACTAGTTTTATAGCTCTATTCCAAAGCTATGGAGTGCATTATTAGATATGTATTCCCATTCAGGACGGGGATGTTTATGAGATATCTTAGGAGCTCTTATATACTTGGTAGAGAGATATGACGATTCAAGATTATTATGACTATTTGATTTAGTGTTGGCTTGAGTATGAGACTCTACGTCTTCTTGCTGTTCTTTTAAGGATAGAGCTCGAGGGAGCGACATTCCTGCATACTCGAGAGCAGGAGGATAGAATTCACAAGTTCATTATGGGGCTTTGTGATGAGTTTGAAAGACCTCGTTCACATATCTTGTTGATGATGAGGCTTCCGTCTCTTTAGGAGATGTATGCAATGATTGAGCAGCATGAGTGCCACCTCCATATTGCATCACTTCCAATTGTGGCCTTGACTCCTCTGGCCAACCAGATGACCCTTGCAACTATAGCAAGGTCTTGTTCAGGATCCTCAGCCAGAGGTGGACAGCAGTAGGGTCTTGTTCAGGATCCTCAGCCAAAGGTGGACAGCGCTTGGACCAGCACTATTAGGGTGCCCCAGATCAGAGCAGATAGAAGGATTCTCATTAGTGTGATTATTGTGGCCAACCAAGTCATCTTAGGACTGTTTGCTGAAAGCTCCATCCGGAGCTTAAGCTGCCTCCTCACGGCCGTACTATTGCTATTGCTAAGGTACTACCATCTACTGCCGCTGTTTCTGCTATTGTTCCTACTACTCCTCGGTAGACTGATATGGATGCTAGCACTTTTCGATTTGATATACTTATCTCCGTCCTAACTTCTCAAGGTCCCACTACTGCTACTGTCACCACTATAGGTATACCTCGTGTCTTTCATGCTTGCGTCAGTCCGTATCCCCTTTGGATGGTAGACTCTCAAGTGCGAATGGTCATATGACAGGTGAGACCCATCACTTCACCACTTTTGACGAGCAGTTATATACACAAGTTCAGCTAGCAGATGAGATACATGCCCCTATTGTTAGTAGGGGTACAGTCTGCCTCCCAGATGACTTTACATTACATTTGATTTTTCATACACTAAAGTTGGTCATGAATCTATTATCCGTACATCAATTAGCCAGAGATTTTCACTATGCAGTTGTGTTCTTTTCTAATTCGTGTTATTTTCAGAACCTGAGTACCAAGAGGATTATTATCAGGGGACATGAGTGAGATGGACTGTATTATCTAGGCAATCCACCTCCAGTTTCACCAGTTCCTCTACCTCCATCACTCGCACCTACTTTATCTTTATCTATTCCTAGCTTGCATGTTAGTATTTTACCTAGTACTTGTAATTATGATTTTTCATCACAAACTGTTCAGTTGTGGCATGATTGTGTTGAGCATACAAATTTTAAATATTTATGTATGTTATTTCCTACTTTGAGCAATGCTTGTGCTGGTGGCAAACTTGATTGTGTTATGTGTTCCCTATCGAAACATGTTCAGACCAGTTATATTCCTCGCATGCACCAATTACCCTCTCCTGTTACTGCTCTGTTAAGTGTTCAATACTATGTGACATTTATAGATGACCATACCCGTTGTACTTGGGTCTACCTTTTGCATAGGAAGTCTTAAGTGCTCGATACTATGTGACATTTATAGATGATCATACCCGTTGTACTTGGGTCTACCTTTTGTATAGGAAGTCTGATGTACTCCCTGTCATCACTCAGTTTCTCCAGATGATTAAAACACAATTTAATGTAATTGTTAGTGCTCTTCGTTCGAATAATGTCAAAGAATATGTGTATAATGCCTTAGTATCTCACCTTTCCTCTCAGGGTATCCTTTAGCAGCTCATTTGTCCATATACTCCTAAGAAAAATAGAGTTGCTGAAAAGAAAAATATGAGTCTAATAGGGATGGTACGTTATATGTTTAAAGGTATGGGGATACCAAAATCTTATTGATGGTGGCCCCTAAGAAAAAAATTTTGGCTCTATTTTGTAGCTCAATGCGTAGGACATATAAAAACTGCTACTTTGGTAATTCGGGTTTGATTGAAACTGTATAGCCGCCCTCTATATTTCTTCTTCTCTATAGTGAAATCCCTGCAGCTTCGTGGATGTAGGCAAATTGTCGAACCACGTAAAATCTGTGTGTCTTCTTTCTTTCTTGTTTCTCATTGTTTTATGTTCTTGGTTTGTTCTTCGATTGTGTGTGGATTTAAAGCGTATTAAATCTCAACAGTATCAATAAATCATCAGAAATTTGATGTATGGTAGGAATAATATAAGACTTGATATTGCTTGTGCTATATGAATATTGAGTAGATTAACTAATAATCCTAGTTCTAAACATTGGAAAGAATTAAGTAGAATTTTGAGATATTTGAAATATACTATGAATTATGGATTACATTATCATTGCACAAGTTCTGCTCTAGAATGTTATAGTGATCCTAATTGGACATCCGATTGAACAAACTCTAAATCAATTAGTGGTTGGTTATTCACTTCAGGTGGTGCTATTGTTGCATGGTCCTCTAAGAAACAATCATGCATTGCATTGTCATCCATGAAATCTGAATACATTGCTATGTCATTAGCCAATAAAGAATTTATATGGATAAAGAGGTTTATGAAATGCATTCATTTTATTGATATTACTGAAGGACCTGTTAATTTGTATTGTAATAATCAAGCAACGATTTACAATACTAAGCATAAGAGAATATCAAATAACAGCAACCATATTGCTATGAGATACAATCATACACGGAAGATTGTGAAAAAAGGTGAAGTCACACTTGAGTACTTGCCTATTGATAAAATGAAAGCGAATCTATTAACAAAACCACTAAGTGGTGAGAAGATCAGTAAAACCATGAAAGGTATGGGATTATTACCGATTCAATAGAAATAATTTTAACTGTAGCCCACTCTAACAAGTTGATACCGACACGTTGGAAATCTCTTCATTAGAGCTCAAAGGAAATTTAGTCAGGTATTTTAAAAGAAATGTTAACTTGAGATTACATTTCTGGTGCATTGTTTATTTTAGGAATAGTGAGATAAGTCTATTCCAACTACAATCTCATATTTGGTTAATGCACTATTTTGTTTACAACAAAAAGGTTGGATTTTGTCCTTAACAAAACTCATAGATTGTTTGGGGTGATAAAGCAGTTGTGTAACACCCTTGATGAGCCTGTCTTTGTGATTATGAAGGTAAGGGCCACTTCCTACGGGTTTTTGTTAAAACCCTAATGTACTTGCTAAGTGGGATCAACGCATGGCCTAATAACGTGTTGTCTTAAGAGGATCATTAAACTCTGTGTATAGTGTGAATATGTTTCTTAGACATTGAACGTTACAAGATCAATACATAGTTCTCTTGTTCTTTTAAAGTTTATAGGTTCATGTTCAACTCTAGATTCAAGGGATCGTCCACCTAGGACATACATTATTTTGTACCCGAATTTTTCCATTATTACTATCATATTTAGTAAATAAGAGGGGTATGGTTTTATATATATTATACATAAAGTACAATAGTACTTCTAAATTGAGATTAGTGGAAAAGTGTGAAATTTTTCACTTCCCTCCAAAGCATTTGGAATATATGAGTTGGAGGGTAAAGACATGAATCCCACATTAGTTCTTGGAGGTTCTTCATGCATTCATCTTCATCTATAAATAAAGGAAGAACTTCATTCTCTACTCAAGGTCTCAAGGAATCCTCTTAAAAAGGAGGCCTATATAATGAGAACTTCAAGTTATAATTTTGTATATGTATAGAAAAAGAAGAAGAAATAAAAGAAGGGAGGCAACGTTCAAACGCTAAAACAATGCTTCGAACGTGCTTTGCTCCAAATACTTTTTCAGAATCTCAGTTTCTGACATAAACTAAGATATTGTGACTTTGGTTCGATTGAACACAACTCACATTCGAACGTGACTTGCTCCCAGTACTTTGACAAAAATATCATAATTGAGTCGAACGTGACAATCTCGTTTGAACGTGACAGGTATTATATTTAAAATTAGTCTCTAACAATTATATTATTGTAGCCCTTTCAAGGGGTGTCTTTTGCCATGGATTTGAAAGGTTACACTCTTTCATTAAGAGATGCATAAAACACTATAAATAGGGTTCAAGTGCAAGAATAAAGTATCAACAATTTAATCCTTCTTTTCTCCTTCTTGATTCAAAGCTTTTATATTTTCTAATTTTTTATTTGGGTTGAGTTTTGATTCCAAGATTAATAAGGAGTGCAGTTTTTGATAATCTTAAAATTAAGCATTGTATCTTGGGGGTGGAATTTCCAAGAGTTCATCTACATTATAAGTGTGGAAATTACTATCTCGAAGATAGCGAATGTCGCGCTTTACCTAGCGATCTATCATCATATGTTTGTGATTCTTTGTTTTTCTACTACTTGAAATTATTTTACCACAATGTATTCTACAACACCAACTACCTACACAGATTGATCATATTTTCCTTCTCATATCCTCTTGCATAAATTTATCTCCAATCATCGATGACATATAATACAAGGGAAAGTATATGGTATCGAGAGTTAATATTATTAATGATAAAGTTACAAATTTGAAAGGAAAAGTTACAACAGTTCAAAAAAAATTCATGATCAATTTCGATCATGGGTATCCCTTTAAGCACTTATAACTTCTACCTTATAAGTTATAACTTGATTTTTAAAAATTATAACTTAATTTTTAAAAATTTAAAATTTTATGATCGATTGTAATATTTTAAAATCAATTATGTCATTTTACTTAAAGCAAATGGAGATTCTCGAACGGCAAAAAAGGGCACTCGACATCTATTAAATAACACAAAGAACAAAGTCTACCATACCCTCGGAAGAAAATAATGACGATTGCCATGAATGCTGTATAATTTTTTAAAACCGTATCGCCGTTGGTACAAAAATCTTTCCTTAGAATACAAGGGCTTCCTGCAGTCCAAATGGAACTCTTATGATGAAGAATCTTCTGATTAGTTTTATGATTGGCTAACAAAAGCACGGATAAGACTGATTCCAAAAAATTTAAGCTTACAAAGACCTTCAATCAAGGAATTTTTCTAAAAACAAAAGGTGAGACAAAAAAGAGACTTAAGACTAGTTCCGATAGGTTTTATTGGTGAGATCATAAAATTTGTGATCACGTATGTTATATCTCTTGGAAACGAATTTAGTTAAACTATTATAGCGATCAACCACCAAACTTCAATATAAACTTAAGACTCGAACCTCTAACCTCAACCTGAAAAGTTCGGTCAATACCCCACTGGAACACCTCACTTGATCATCTATTTAGGAATTGACTATAGTAAGAAACAAAAATTTTTGGTACCCTATCACTAAATTTTATTAGTTTCGTGAGTTGAAATACATGTTTTTAAGTTTGTTTACGATAAAAAAAAAAAAAAAAANTAAATAGGGTTCAAGTGCAAGAATAAAGTATCAACAATTTAATCCTTCTTTTCTCCTTCTTGATTCAAAGCTTTTATATTTTCTAATTTTTTATTTGGGTTGAGTTTTGATTCCAAGATTAATAAGGAGTGCAGTTTTTGATAATCTTAAAATTAAGCATTGTATCTTGGGGGTGGAATTTCCAAGAGTTCATCTACATTATAAGTGTGGAAATTACTATCTCGAAGATAGCGAATGTCGCGCTTTACCTAGCGATCTATCATCATATGTTTGTGATTCTTTGTTTTTCTACTACTTGAAATTATTTTACCACAATGTATTCTACAACACCAACTACCTACACAGATTGATCATATTTTCCTTCTCATATCCTCTTGCATAAATTTATCTCCAATCATCGATGACATATAATACAAGGGAAAGTATATGGTATCGAGAGTTAATATTATTAATGATAAAGTTACAAATTTGAAAGGAAAAGTTACAACAGTTCAAAAAAAATTCATGATCAATTTCGATCATGGGTATCCCTTTAAGCACTTATAACTTCTACCTTATAAGTTATAACTTGATTTTTAAAAATTATAACTTAATTTTTAAAAATTTAAAATTTTATGATCGATTGTAATATTTTAAAATCAATTATGTCATTTTACTTAAAGCAAATGGAGATTCTCGAACGGCAAAAAAGGGCACTCGACATCTATTAAATAACACAAAGAACAAAGTCTACCATACCCTCGGAAGAAAATAATGACGATTGCCATGAATGCTGTATAATTTTTTAAAACCGTATCGCCGTTGGTACAAAAATCTTTCCTTAGAATACAAGGGCTTCCTGCAGTCCAAATGGAACTCTTATGATGAAGAATCTTCTGATTAGTTTTATGATTGGCTAACAAAAGCACGGATAAGACTGATTCCAAAAAATTTAAGCTTACAAAGACCTTCAATCAAGGAATTTTTCTAAAAACAAAAGGTGAGACAAAAAAGAGACTTAAGACTAGTTCCGATAGGTTTTATTGGTGAGATCATAAAATTTGTGATCACGTATGTTATATCTCTTGGAAACGAATTTAGTTAAACTATTATAGCGATCAACCACCAAACTTCAATATAAACTTAAGACTCGAACCTCTAACCTCAACCTGAAAAGTTCGGTCAATACCCCACTGGAACACCTCACTTGATCATCTATTTAGGAATTGACTATAGTAAGAAACAAAAATTTTTGGTACCCTATCACTAAATTTTATTAGTTTCGTGAGTTGAAATACATGTTTTTAAGTTTGTTTACGATAAAAAAAAAAAAAAAAATTACCACTTTTGAGGTCATGTTATAATTTTTACGGTTCAAATTATAATTTTTATGGGTCATTTGAGATTGATCCTAAATGATCATAGGTAATTTCAAAAATTATAAATGACCCATAAAAATTATAAATTCTAAAAATTAGTAAATTATCCTTAAAAGTTATAAATAACCCTTAAAAATTATAAACATAAATCACAAAACTTGTAATTACAATATAATACCGGGAAAAAATTTTGCGGTCACCGTAGACTTCTCCGATCATCTACAGTCCATTTAAGATATTTTCTCTTTCTTTTTATCAGATATAAATTTCTAATCCAACTCTATGTAGAAGCATCCAAATCACTCTTTACAAAACTCCGGTCCAATATATGTTAACCTCTTATGAGCCATCAAATTCTCTTTTCCAAGAGCCGTCTACACAGAAGATTTGATGCCGGCAAAACCTAGCGGTCTGCGGCATATCTTTTGGGGGCACTTGCGTATCATTAGATGTATGTTTATTCGTAGGATATTAAGACATTTTTAATTCTTTTTATTTAATTTGAATAATGTGGTTTTATTGTAATTATAAGATTGATACAAAGTTCTAATATTTTATAGGATCATAGTCAATTCAAGGATTATAATGAATTAAGTGTAATCCAAAGAGTAGTTCAAGTGGTAATAAGAATAAACCGTAAACTCCGACGTTTTGACTTCGAATCTTAGTAACACTTCAGAGTCAGATCATGAAAAATTTTTCTTTCATAAATATTCTAATTTCGACATGGATGTCCTGTCTTTGACATGATCAGAGAAAGAATTAGTCAAAGTCCACAAAAATTGGCACAACTACCTTGACTGCTGAACCAAAAAAAAAATTAAATTAATATATTAAGTCCCCAAAAGCATTTCCTACGCATGTAACATCAAAGGTTTTGCGATCAAAGCGATATCATTTTGTATAAAAATAACGTATGTTCGTTTTGAAGAACAGCATCTCTGCAGTTAATTTTTTATGACACAAGATCCACAGCCCAACAGACTGTAATTCGACGGTGTATAGGCATGCAAGGTATAATTATTCAGGAGCATAAAACAAGGTGTTTTTCACCTAGTACGTCTTGTAAGAGTCTCCTTGCTCCGTCTTCTTGTCAATGCCTTCGGATTCTTCTCATAGACCAATGGAATCAAACCCAATAGTAAGACAAAACATTGATCAAAATCTACATGGAAATATTCAGTCTTATCCATTGTGTTGGCTGCTTACTCATTTCTATAAGAACATCTGAATCTGCAACCCAAATCCCCTTACCTGGTCTCTTCTCAAAAAGTTTGGAGATTCTCTCTCTCTTGGAATATACATAGCAACTTTGCCCCGAAATCTTGTTGCAAGTTGTACAAGTCAAGGAAATGGAGGAACTAATGTCATCGGAAGGATGGTTTGCTGATGGAAATAAAGAGGGTTATGATGTTGTGGTGGTGGGTTCTGGCTATGGAGGTTCTGTGGCGGCGTGTCGGTCGTCGATGGCGGGGCTTAAGGTGTGTGTGATTGAGAAAGGCCGGAGATGGGAAGCTCAGGATTTTCCGACCAACAGTTTGAAGATATTGTCGTGTGTGAGAATCGAAAACCCAACCTTGGGGTACACCGTAGGACCCAAAGATGCATTGTTTCAGGTCATTTCTCTCTTCTTTTCTTGCATATATATGCTTTTCTTTTGAACTCATCATAATTCAAAATATCAAATGATATTGATACGACTTGAACCGTCGATGGTCTGTAACCTGGAACTATGATCAGAGTGGTACCTATTGCATTAAACTGACTTGAACCACCCTGACTTGTACCACCCTTCTGTTGCCAGAATGGACATGTTATTTTGATAAATAAAACATAGATGAGAACGTCATACGCTAAGATTACTGGAATTGCATGATGAATTAACAGCTATATCGATACGACGATTCTCTAGCAACAGTGGCCTGTGGGCTGGGTGGAGGTTCACTAGTGAATGCAGGAGTGATGCTACCAACCCCGGTTCGGGCAAGAAGGAACCCCAAATGGCCAAAGGAGTGGGAGAGAGATTGGGAGGTCTGCGAGGCATCAGCTTCAGCTATGATGAGAATTCAAAGTGTTCCCAGGTTCCCCAATGCCAAAATCATGGAGGACATGACCGAAGAAGATCAGTATGAAGCAACTAGCCAAAGTTCACTTAAGCTGGGTGTGAACTTTGATATAGAAGAAGTACAGCCCCATGATCAGATCAGCAAGTCCAAAGACATTGGAAGCTGCTTAGCCTGTGGAAATTGTCTTGCTGGCTGTCCTTATAATGCAAAACTCTCTACAGACAAAACTTATCTTTTCTCAGCTCTCCAGGTACGTTTCACATCTTCTTGTTCTTGTCTAAGATAAGAAATCATGTATGCTCATGCTTATTTGGTTCATTCGTGAAGATTGTGACAGGTTTCAAACATCTTGTTCAAGCTCATATCATTAATTGAATCCAAGATTGAGCTAGGTTTGACTCAGTCTGTTTAAATGAACTGAACAGGGCTTGTGTGTGTGAGAGAGGTCAGACCTGGTGGCTCATTTATTGATTCGGCTCATTTATTAACAAGTCTTAAATTGAGTTGGAGTTTCGTCCACTTGATAAATAAACGAACTGATCTTTTATCCAACATAATCCTGAACCATTTGTTTCGTTTGCAAACTATTTTTTGCATTCTGGGATCAATCACAACTTTTTTGAACCAATGAGCCATAACTTATGTTTGTTTGAGTCGTAATTGGACCTGATTGAGTCATAAATTTTTCGGAGTCTTCGGTATAAGATTTATTAATTTGGTACCATAAGTTTTTCTAGACTTGTAAGGTACATCATGAAGTAATAAAATGGAGTGTATCAATAACAGTAAGGATTTCCCATGATGCAGGCAGGATGTACTATCAAAACAGAATGTCAAGTTCAATATGTGGTTAGAAACCCAGATGACACTTGCAAAGAAGAAGAGAAAATCTGCAGAAAAAGAAGGCGTCGATGGCTCGTATTTTTCAATGAAACTGACTTTGTAACATCTGATTTTGTTATCCTCTCAGGTACTGTATAGTATAAGCAAATTCAAGGATTTTTTTGTTTCTTCTGAACTTTAGGAAGTTTTTAATCAAGTTACCACTAGTTTGTAATTTCATTCCTTCTGTATCCCGATTCCTAACTTTTATCACAATCTTTCACTACTTACATAAAACTTATCAAAAGCCTTTTTTGCAAATACTCTTTTATAATGAGAAGTGTAGATTCAAACTGCGTTTTTAGTAATAATTGATTCAAGGTTTAGGTGTCAAGGGTTTTGGAGTCTGAACTTAATTTCTTTGATTCCATTTTGCAGCTGGAGTGTTTGGAACATCTAATATACTATTCCGGTCGCAGATGAGGGGATTGAAAATTTCAGAGAGGCTTGGATCAGGGCTGAGCTGCAATGGCAACACTGTTGCTTATCTTGCAGGAAGCTCAGCACCCTTAAATGCTTTTGGCTTAAACAGTAAGCAATTTTCAAAAATACCTTTTCAGGAGCGTCCGGGACCAGCCATTTCTTCATCATACACCTCTTCCTTGGGTTTTACTATTCAGGTTGGGGCTCTCACTTTAGTTTAGGACTTATTTTTTATTTCCTCCCTTGTGGATTTGGCATCCAAATCCTCTCAATTGGTTGGATCTTTCTTGCAGGATAACCAGCCTAGTTGTCCAGGGATTTTTCTTTATGCATCTTTATTTTGAACATGTTTAGTTACTTGGAACTCTTTAGATACCCTAATACAATTAATTATCAGTTTGGCACTTCCAGTGCTGATTAATTCCGTATTGGCGCAGAGTGCAGTACTTCCGACTGCTTATCCATACCTGCTATTCAAAGGGATTGCGTCTTATGGTTGGCCACCGGGCTACTGGCTCTTTCATGGGATCATAGACAATCTTAAACATGCTTTAGGATCAAAGCGCCAAGCAATGGTTCTGAATGCAATGGGATATGATGACAGTGATGGAAAGATAATTTTTGATAAAAATACAAGTAATATTGGCTTCCAGCCACCCCATGACCCTTTACTGCCAAGAAAAATCGACACCTTTCAGAAACTCACAAAGAAATTGGGAGGAATTTTGTTCATGTCAAGGCATCGGAGCACATCAGTTCATCTTTTAGGTGGCTGCAATGCCTCTTCAGATCCTTCACGGGGTGTTTGTAATCCCAACGGGCAAGTTTTTGACACGAAATCTCCTACCACATTTCACCCTGGCCTGTATGTTTGTGACGCCTCGTTGATTCCTTGCTCTATTGGCGTAAATCCGTGTCTGACTATTGCTACAGCTGCGGAGCATGTAAGTAGGCACCTTGTGCAGGATGCTCTCAAGTTCAAAACCAAAGAAGGTACAGAACTTACCAATGCAGCTTTGGATAAAAAACTTGGTTCAATCATCTCCGGGAAGTTCAATAGCAGCCAGAGATCATTGGTTGTGGTTAAAGAAACCATGAGGGGGCATATGGGGGGTATGCCATGCACAGCTTCTCTCATACTGAAATTGAATTGCAGGACATCCAGAGATTCTAATAAAATGAGTATGGTCATTGGAAAATCTCACCCTCTTCTACGAGGAAAAGTCGGTGGCTATGTTGAAATCAAAGGAGTAGAAAAGGATAAATTACATATCATAGAGGGGGAAGTAGATTTGTGTGAAGTTGATATCAGAACTCCTTATACACAATATATGCACTATCATCTTCTCCTTGGAGCTTCTTCTGGTGCAAGGTTCGATATGGTTCAAAGCTTTATTTATTTTGTGCCCCTTTCTTTCTTAGTGTCATTTGGTAATGCTTTTTAAAAATTACTTTAAAAGTATTACCAAATGGTAGCTATGGTAATACAAACAAAACTTGCCTTAAATGTAGATTTGTTCTCGAAGGGACGAAGATAATGAATCCTTTTTTCCTTGCATTATATGGGTGGAAAGAATCAACAACATTGCATGTAACCTTCAACAAAGTTACCAATAACACTCCAAGGGAAGAAATGGTGAACTTAAGAGGGGAGCTTCACATTTCCATGATAGAGCTCCTAAGAACTGTTATGACTCTGAAGGGGAACAACAGAGGAAAGTTTGTAGGTCTGCTATTGCAATCTCTCTTCAGAACCTATATTTTGCAAATACCTCGAGGAAGTCGCAAGTACTTCACCCCATCAGAAGTCTACGAAAGACCTTATCTGAGTAGTACTCTCCACGAGATCAAAACAGGTATCAGAACATAATTTCTCTGCTTGAGAGCTTACTAAAAAGTGACCTGACTTCTGCTTAGGTAGCAGAAACCCCAAGTACAATTCAATAGTGAAAATCAATCGGGAGTCTAGAATATATGTGAATGGAAAACAAGAAATCCTTTTAAATCATGATTAATGGTATCCTGGATGAAAATTATCAAAATCTTCAATTATTTTTCTAGGTGATTTCGCTAAGCTTTCAGGCCTCGAATTTGTGCCCTACATTTTTTGTAAGTTCAAAAGAATTAAATGGAGCAATGAGCATTTCTCTTTCCTTATATCTTCTTGTGTGGCATTGAAGTTCTCAGTTGTGAATGATTCTATCAACTTATGCAGAAGATGGATTTCAACTAAGTTGCAAACAGTGGAAGTGCACTCAGAGACCATGGAGGCTAGAAGGAGAGAGTGAACCACATCCGATCCTCCTTATTAACGGATACTCAACCGAGAGTTATTGGTTGCCAACTGAACCAAATGATCTGGTTAGAACTTTACTAGAAGAAGGGCATGAAATATGGCTACTGCAGCCAAGATTACACCCATCGAATCCTTCTAACCACTTCACAATCGAAGACATAGGCAAATATGATATACCTGCAGGTAAATATGTTTAAAAGCCAAATCAATAACAATTTAAACATTTATGCAGTTTCTTTTGGTGTAAATCCTTATTGACATTTTCTTTTCTGAAGCCATCAATAAAATCTTGGAGTTGCATGGGGCATCGACAAAAGTACATGTGGTTGCACATTGTGTTGGAGGCCTTTCCATTCACATTGCTCTGATGGGAGGACATGTCTCTGCTAGCCAAATAGCTTCTCTAACTTGCACCAACTCTTCAATGTTCTTCAAGCTCACTGCTTCATCGACTGTAAAAATGTGGCTTCCACTTATCCCGGTAATCATTTTCTTTGCCCTTTTTCGCATATGTAGGTAGCTGCAACCCTTCAAATGGAACAATCTCCTGTCAACAATAATCCAACATTTGATAACTAATTCAGAAAACTTATAGATATACATAAGATAAATCAGGTTAGTCTGCTAAATGTAAATTTGGCTTGAAATACAACAAATTCAGTCACTTCAACATCCCCTGCCAAACTGTTCCGAGATTGTACTGTTTAGTAGGCTTAGGCAAACAAGATAGGCCAACAAGACAACAATACAGTTTTGACATCATTTTTTATCCCTCAGGAACACACTTGATTCTTTTTTCTCTATTCTGTGCTATGTTTTAACTTCAATGAACCTGCAGATGTCTATGGCGATATTAGGCGAGAACAAGTCTCTACCTCTCTTCCAAACATTGAAGGCTAGTTCGCAACACCAGCTCCTCAAATTAATAGCCCGTTTCGTGCCACGCTACGAGAGATGTGCCTGCGATGAATGTGAAGTCTTCTCAGGCATATTTGGTAACACATTTTGGCACAATAATATAAGCCCCACAATGCACCACTGGTTGAACAAACAAAGCTTACCAAGGCTTCCCATGGCTGCATTTCCTCACCTCAGAAAAATCTGTAACTCGGGTTTCATCATTGATAGCAATGGCAAGAACTCGTATCTGATCCATCCTGAGAGAATGGCACTGCCAACGCTTTATATATCCGGTGGACGGACTCTCCTTGTGACTCCTCAGACTTCTTTTCTGGCTAACAAGTACATGAAGTTGCACCAGCCTAGTTTTAGACATGAAAGGGTGGTTGTGGAAGGTTTCGGGCACTCGGATTTATTGATTGGAGAAGAGTCTTGTAAGAGAGTTTTTCCTCACATTATATCTCACATTAAACTGGCTGAAAAAGAAAGAAATGGTACAATGAATCCAAGGGAATTAAAGAAGTGCAATAGAGAGGCCTTGGCTTGGAGTGATGATTTATATGAGGAAAGAAATGGAGGATTTGGAAGCTGGATTTCTCTTTTGGTCACCATTTGGTTGGTTTTGTTGCTGATAGCTATGTTAGCTTCTAGATTTTTCTGATTTTAAACCCATTGTTTGGTTGCTGCCTTGCTGGGAAACTGCAAGAAACCAGAAGGAAAACACTTTTCACTTTTGGGTTTCTTCACTTTGTTGAATTAACCAACCTAGCCCGAAGATCTGGGGTTGGGTCTAAGAATTAAGAATTAAGTTAGAAGCAATTTTTTAAAATTGTTTATAACTTTTAATTATAATAGATATCTTTTTATTGTTTAAACTGATTGAAAATAATTAAGAATAATTTAAACGATTAAAATTTATTTTTTTCTTCCGGGTTAGCACTAAACGGGAAAAACAATTAAACCTCTCTCTCTTTCTCTCTTTCTCTCTCTCTCTCTCTTCCCCCAAAAAACTTATTGGGAAAATTATAACCAAACTCTGAGATTTATGCATAAACACTTAGACTCTCATACCCAAACTCCGAGGTTTATGTATAAATATTTAGACTCTTACCGTTTAGTATATTTATTAATAAATTACATTTAAATTTTTTAGAATTTGTAGATATATAACACTTAAATCCCCTAAAATTTATAGGTGTCACATTAAATCTGTCAAGTTCAAAATACTATAATTTGGCAAGTTCAAAATACTATACTTTGACCCTTTATTAGTTATAAAACTAATAAAATTTATTAAATGATCAAATTATCCCAATTAATTAAAGATAAAAGATATTATGTCTATTATAATTTGACCCCTTATTTGATTTTTTAGTTTTATTCCAATAGATAGTATAATTGTATGTAAATGAGTATTGAATTGAGTTCTTTATTATAATTATAATGAATTAATAGAATATGAATTTTAGTTGTAAAATTTAAAATCTATATAATAAAGTACAATACAATTCAATCTTAAAAGATAAATAAAATGACTTTTACTATTCGCAGGTGAAATTTTTTTCAATTTTACTTTAAAGTTAATCTAATGACTAATATTAACACTCCAAAATTAATAGGCAAAATAGACTCATAAATGAGTGTTTGAAGTGACTTTTTAAAAGTACTTAATACTTATAAATATATATATTTTTAAAAATAATATTTGAAACCACCCCACCACCACCATCACCCTCTATCACCCCACCACCATCACCACTACCACCCCCACCACCCATTATCATTACCACCACCACCGCCACCCTATCCCACCACCAAACTACACCCCACACCATCATCACCATTACCACTACCACCACCAATGTCACCACCACCCCACCCACTGTTTCACCACTACTATCACAACTACCACCACCCCCCACCCTTTACCACCATCATCATTGTCATCACCATACCAGCCCTACCCATCACCATCGTTGTCACCCCACCCACCACCACTACCCGATCACCCCCATCCCCATTACTGTCACCTCCAGCCCACCACCGCCACTGTCCTACCGCTGTCATCGCCACTCCATCACTACCTTTGCCACAAACAACCGCCCCTTACTATTACTACCGTCGCCACCCTACCACCACCACCAACCCCTACTACCCTCCCATCCCCACTACCCCCCACCACCACCATCATCGCTGTCACCTCCACCCCACCACTACCCTACCTCCACCACCACTGTCCAATCATCACCCCTACCANATAATTGTATGTAAATGAGTATTGAATTGAGTTCTTTATTATAATTATAATGAATTAATAGAATATGAATTTTAGTTGTAAAATTTAAAATCTATATAATAAAGTACAATACAATTCAATCTTAAAAGATAAATAAAATGACTTTTACTATTCGCAGGTGAAATTTTTTTCAATTTTACTTTAAAGTTAATCTAATGACTAATATTAACACTCCAAAATTAATAGGCAAAATAGACTCATAAATGAGTGTTTGAAGTGACTTTTTAAAAGTACTTAATACTTATAAATATATATATTTTTAAAAATAATATTTGAAACCACCCCACCACCACCATCACCCTCTATCACCCCACCACCATCACCACTACCACCCCCACCACCCATTATCATTACCACCACCACCGCCACCCTATCCCACCACCAAACTACACCCCACACCATCATCACCATTACCACTACCACCACCAATGTCACCACCACCCCACCCACTGTTTCACCACTACTATCACAACTACCACCACCCCCCACCCTTTACCACCATCATCATTGTCATCACCATACCAGCCCTACCCATCACCATCGTTGTCACCCCACCCACCACCACTACCCGATCACCCCCATCCCCATTACTGTCACCTCCAGCCCACCACCGCCACTGTCCTACCGCTGTCATCGCCACTCCATCACTACCTTTGCCACAAACAACCGCCCCTTACTATTACTACCGTCGCCACCCTACCACCACCACCAACCCCTACTACCCTCCCATCCCCACTACCCCCCACCACCACCATCATCGCTGTCACCTCCACCCCACCACTACCCTACCTCCACCACCACTGTCCAATCATCACCCCTACCATTACTACCCCTATCGCCTCACCACCACTATCATCGCTCACTTTCACTATAATCGGTGTTTAAATTCTTTTTTCTCTCCTTTATATTTGTTATTTAATTTTAGATGTGAATACAAATATATTTATTATTGACTATTTTTTTTATTACTCTGTATTTTCAGACACGAATAATAACTAGTATATCTTTAATTGAAATATTTTTAGTTTAAATATATTATTTTAAATTTGAGGGTCTAAGTATTATCTGTTTAAAATTTTATGGATCTAGATGCAATTTATTATACTTAACAAAAATTACAGAAATGTTATTTGTTATCTGCATACAAAATTTAGTGAGTTTGTGTATAATATGTTAACGTCAAGAAATTTAGGTGATTAAACGATAAACTTTAGGAAATGTGAATATGGGCATGTTTGGTTTGCGTTTCAAAACATAATATCCGAAAATAGTTTTTGAGAAGAGTTTTAAAAAAGTGTGTTTTGATATTTTTTGAGATAAAAAACTTGTTTAGTTGGATGATTTCAAAAATAATTTTATAATATAGAAAATAGTAAAATCTGTTTTGACAGCTTAAATATATGTTTGAACAGTAATTCAAAAATTAATAAAAAAAAATTTAATTGACAATTTCATAAAAAAAAAAATCAATAAACCAAACATATTCAATAGAAAAAAATATATAAACACCAATAATTTTTTCTAAAAAAAAAAAAACAAATAACACAAAAAAAACACTCACACCCTCACACAATATATATATATATATATATATACACACACACAAACAAAGTACAGATACATATACCCATCATACACACAATATATATATACTAGCAATATTCCGTGACTGAAGTCACTGAATATTAAACTATGACACTATGGGTGTATTGGAGTGTGTGTGTATAGTTGGAGTGTATATATAATGTGTGTGTAGTGAGTACGTATTGAAGTATGTGTTGTAGAGTATTTGTATTGAGTTTGTGAAATTTAAGAGGAAAAATATGTGATGGGTGTGTGAAATTTGGGGGGGAAAATATATCCTCATAAGTTTAAACACCTAACTATTTTATTATATAGATATCTAACACAATATCTAGATCGGTGCTGCAGTGCTACACCAGAGAGAGAGAAAGAGGAGATGGAGGATGTCGGAGAGAGAGGAAGACAAAAAAAAAATGGAAACAAAGATTTTTGCTGCTAAGGGGACTCGAAAGACTTTTGCTACTTGTTTTTTATTTATTTGTCTTAAATTTTATTTTATTTTTAAAATTTTGAGGACAAAAATACTAAATAAAGATGTTTTTGACTATTTTTAAAATTTTGACAACAAAAAATAATTTTTGAGACGGTAACCAACCCCGCTCACTTTTCCAAACTTTTTTGATGCTCTGTAGATCCCCATCGGCAGCAACGTTCCATATTCTTCTCCTCGCTGCTTTCAGACAAAAACCTTCTTTTTTCTCTCTCTATAAATATTTATCTAGCGTACTGAGTACCTATATTTCCACATTCCTCTCTCTCTCTCTCTCTCGCTTCGGTGGGTGTGTGTGTAAAGATCAGTTGAGGTGCAGAGGATAAAGAAAAATGGGTTCTCTATCTCTCTACCCTCATCTTCTATCAACAAACAATTCGAAGTTCAATTCCTCCAAAACCCTATTTTTCTTTAGCTGCTCCAGTCATGGAAAACCTGAACGCGTCGCTTTGTTCAAGAACACTTCGCGAATGACTCGAATTTTCTGTTCATCTTCCTCAAAGGACGGTTCTAATCCCATCCCTGCGGGCGATGACGTTCCAAGGTTAGGGATTCTTTTGCTTCACTTCATTTCTGTGTTTCAGATTGTTGAAAATAAAATAGAATTTTGAATCTAAGTGTTCTGTATTGCTCCGTTGGTCATACGAATTGAAATTTGTCTCAAGTAAGCTAGGAATAATGTATATTGAGTGCGACTTTTTGCTATTTGTCGTCACGTAGCGAAACTATGAACGCATTTTCTCTCTCTTTTTTGCCCTTTCCTGTGTAATCAGTCATATGACTGAATTTCTGGGTTGATAAATTGAAATTGATTTTGTTGTAAATTTTGTTGGTTGTTTAGTTTTTGATGTAATTGACTTAACAAGCATTTACCTTCTGACAGAAAGAATTCGCAACCATTTGATTGCTTTTTAGCTTGAATATTTTTGGGTAAATTGTGCTTAGTTGATGAAAGATTATCCAGTGATTTTCTCCTAATGAGTAACCTTAATGTTTAATGAATAAATGAAAATACTGTTTCAACGATATGATAGGTTCATGAGTAACATAGCCATATCTACCGCTATTATGTCGGGCATTGGACCTACTTTCCTTAGTGAATTTTCTTTTGGTGATTTAAGTATTCATGATCACATATTTTTGGTACATTTTGTGAATGACTTATTGATTTGGTGGTCTCACGCCATCTGTCTCCCCATGTTGGCATATGGTTTTAAGCAAGCATTTGCTTATGGAGTGTGCTCACTGTTGGTACCAATGTCTGGTAGGGAAAGAAGTATTGTTATTTAGCCCAAAATCAGTAATTTATTATCTTGCTCCTTGGCTTTCCAGCAGCAATTTCTGCATTATAGAAGGACCAGAGACTGTTCAGGATTTTGTTCAGATGCAGCTCCAGGAAATCCAGGACAATATAAAGAGTAGGCGCAATAAGATTTTTCTCCTTATGGAAGAGGTGAGTACGAGACTCTGTTTTGATTTTTGCAAAACCCATATCATCAAACAATTTTTGCATTCTACTTTTGGGGCAAATTGAATAATTTGTTAGTTTTCCATATCGATTGTGTTAGGTACGGAGGCTACGAATTCAACAACGCATAAAGAGTGTCAAAGTCATTGATCAGAATGGGGAAGAGGAAAATGAGATGCCTGACATCCCCTCATCCATCCCCTTTCTCCCTCACGTGGTAACTCTTTGAACCCTTGACCAACCACACAAAAGTACATGGCACGTATGCTGGGTATAAAACTCTTCATGTTTACAATAGCATGCAAGGTTATACATACAACAGAAACAGACAAAACCAAAAAGTAGTAAGTGATTAGGATTTTATTCATTGTGAGTTGTAAATGATTTACATATCTGACCTCCTGCATTAGGGAATAATTGTCAATTTGCATTAATTTTTCACTGACCTTGTGCATTTCTCTTTGAGGTAGACCCCGAAGACATTGAAGCAGCTTTACCTGACAAGCTTTTCATTCATATCTGGAATAATTGTCTTTGGGGGTCTCCTGGCACCAACTGTAAGTTTACAATTCTGAGAAGTGAAATGTATCCTTTCCGAGTGCCAAAATTTTAAATTTTCTAGTCACGAGATTTACTTATTTTTCCCTTTTTCTTTGGGTGAACTGTTTCTCATTGTTCATTAATTCGTTCAGAGCCATCCTTTGCATGGGTCGGGGAGGAGAGGATAACTAGTGTTTTATACATATGCTGCCATTGGTTATTGTGGGGTCATCAGAGAGCTGGAGATGCTTCTTGTGTGAGGCTAGAGTAAGGAGAGAAGATGTCAGATATAGATGATAGGTAACAGTTAGGGTTTACAGTGATGTTGGTGGGTTTGCTTTGTGGTTGACATGCATTTGAGTTAGTAGTAACTTGTAAATGATCTCAAATAAGGTGAACATAGGTCATTCATTATATGATGAAGTTCCCTGAAAGGGTCGAGAGGACTTGCTGTTATTCAAGAGGCAGATAGCTAGTTTTGTCACATATATTTGCAATTATTAGGAGCAATGATTTGCTCTGATCAGTAAACCAAAGATTGTTGTTCTTTTATCGCAAACAAGATTTTCAAATAAAACGAAGAAGGGTACAGGTTCGATGAAACATAGGAATGTATTCCCTTGCACAAAAAGTTAAGAATATTGATTTGATGAGTTAAGCTTTGGAGTACTGTAAATCAGGCCTCAATATACTACCACATGGAAGCTCTAATCAGTGTTAATATAGTTTATATTTCATCTAAACTAAGTTTAGATCTTAAACATAATCTGAGATTGAAGTGTAACTTATGGTTTATTTAAGATGAAGATGTAGCTTACCAGCATCCGGCAAGAGAAAAAGGGTAGCCATTGTTATTTAGTCTAGACTGGACTTGTTGTATCTGTTTCCTTTCTATAAGTTAAAAATATTTTCTTGTGCGACAAGGACAGATAAAGGCTGGACTTGCACGATGGGAAATCCCGCCTCTCTTTCTGGCCCTTGTTTAGTTGTACATCTGTAATGATGACATTACTGACAATGACAACGCTAATGAGAACTAGATTATTCTGAAGATATTTCTGCACTTTCTATTTGAGGGGTTATGTTTACTCTTGCTGGTATATAAAAGGATCTATGTTAAAGTGGTGGATTTATTTCACATGACAGTTGGAGCTGAAATTAGGCTTAGGAGGCACCTCATATGAAGATTTCATACGCAGCATGCATTTGCCTATGCAATTGAGGTATCTACTTTTAAATTAGTTTTAAGAATAGGTTAATGTCGCACGCTGCTTTTCTTAAAATCTGTCAGATAATGCTTGCTGTTTTACTTTTTAGCACGAACAGGCCTCATGATTGTCGTATTCTGCTTGTTTATATTCTGATCCAGTCAGGTGGATCCTATAGTGGCATCCTTTTCTGGTGGGGCAGTGGGTGTAATTTCGGCATTGATGTTACTAGAAGCCAACAATGTTGAGCAGCAAGAGAAGAAAAGGTGCATGTATTGCCACGGAACAGGTGTGTTTCTAGTATAGCATTTTCCCTGCATGCCAAAGACTTCCTATTTGTCACTCTAGACTGCCTTTGAGATGCTCTTTCTCTTAATTGACAAGCACTCATCAGTTTGGATGACCCTGTGAACAGGATACTTGGCATGTGCCCGCTGTTCTGCAAGTGGTGTGTGCTTAAAGATTGAACCCATTTCAGTTGTAAGTGGTTCTGATCGCCCATTGCAAGCACCCACTACTCAAAGGTGTCTAAATTGCTCAGGAGCCGGAAAGGTATGAAATTCAATCAAATCCAGTTTCATGGAGTATGAACTATAATTGAAGCAACTGTTCAGAACGACTCTTTCTTTCAAGTCAAATCTACCTATTAGAAAAGATTTAATTAGGCATTGATCATATGCGGCAGGACTATATTTTAGCACAGTGGTGACAAAAAGGGGACGGGAAAGAGAAAAATACGAATATGGGTACTAAAAATCATCCAATTTAAATTGATCTAATACTACATAAGAAAGGAGATTGATACTCCAGGACTCTCAGTGATATTGACAACTGAGTGATGGATAATCGTCTTGATATAGCCATAGACATTATAAATCTAATGTGAATTGAAATGTAGGTTAGTGAAAGAGCATTGTGCAAATTAACGACTCTGCAAACAGTTACATATATGTTGACAGCTTATGGTTGCAGATTATCCTTCTGTTTCCCTGCCGCTAGCTCACCGTCTTTCGAGAGTTGTGCTGACATAGTATTTTTCATGTTTTCTAGGTTATGTGCCCAACATGCCTGTGTACGGGGATGGTGATGGCTAGTGAACATGACCCACGAATAAATCCATTCGACTAGAAGGGTACTGAGGCTAGCATTTTCAGCATTGTAACTATCTTCTTTTATCTGAATTGGTATTTGATGGTGTGCTGGAAATCTAGAGGTGTGAGAGGAGGAGGCTGAAAAGCCCTCCACTAATATGAGTATTTATATTTTGTGGGTTGTAGAATACGAATGAATAAAGTAATCAGATAAATTGACAAAGGCACGAATATTAGTGGGTCATTGAAAAGCTTGGCTAATCCACTCTAATAGAGTCTTTCACTCCCTCCAGCAACTTATGTTACTAGGTGAGGAAGTTGATGGTTACAATTTTTCGGTGTGTAAAATGTCTATTTTATATTTATATTTATATGCTTACTCGTTATTTAAATATTTTTTTAAAAAGTATTGACCCATACATAAAATAACAATGCTATACACACTATCTCTCTACACCACGTTTGTGTATCATCTCAACATAAGTCGTTATATTAGTAGTTTTCATAGAATTTATTAATTATCCAATGGTTCTGATTGTACCTCATTAGGTGGTGTACTAAGATAGTGTCTACAATATTATTTTGATTGTACCACTTCAGGTGGTGCAAGAAAGGTGGTGCTCTAAGATGGTGTCTACAATATTATTTTACATAAAAATACATATTAAATTAGAATAATATTTGTAAACTATAATTGTTATTTTCAACACCTTCTAATATATATTTATATATAGATTTAAAAATTAACTAATTTTTTATATTTTATTTTTATTAACTTTTATAAGTGACTGCTAGTCGTTATGCATATAATATGATACTCTTAAGGTGTTTCTATTTTTAAATATTTTAAATTTTGTAGATTTTACGCTCCCACTCTCGCTCTATGTGATCCAGATAGAATAACTAGCACTAAAGAGCTCGTAAGAAGCATGTGTGATTAGTTTTTGACGCATTCATGCTACATTCATTAGCTATACATACTCTAAAATTAATTTGGTAGTTTATTTTGGAAGTTTAAACGACTAAATTAAATTTTAATAAATAGTATAATTGTGTATTAATTATGATTTTTTAAGAAAAATTAGATTTTTAATTTTAATTTTATTTTAATAAATGACATAATAGAAGATGAATTTTACAACTAAAATTCATACTCTATTATAAATTATTCAGAGCCCTTGTTTATTTTTTAGATTATTCCAATAGATAGTATAATTGAACACTAATTACGATTTCTTAAGAAAAATTGGCTTTTTATTTTTTATTTTATTTTAATAAATGATACAATAGAACATAAATTTTGATTTTGATTTTAAAATTTAAAATATTTGATATTTTATCATTGATTGGAGTATTTTTAGTCTAAATATAATATTTTAAACTTGAGCGATTTAAATATTATACGCCTACAAATTTCAGTAAATTTAGGTGTAATTTACTAACAGATATACTAATAGATATATCAACGAATATTTGATAGCAGGGGTTTAAGTGTTATACGCAAACAAATCTCAAGAGATCTATGTATAATATTTCAAATGTCAAGGGATCTGAGTGATTAAGTGACAAACATCAATGGATTTGAGTGTAATTCTCCTTAATATTTTTTAAAAATAAATTGAGGGTGGGACTATGCCCACGCTCAGCCCCCTAAACACAACTTATTAATACAATGCAGAGTTGATAGAAAGGAATTAGGTACGAGATTAGTCTCGATTGGAGTGGGTTTTTAATCTTTTGACCATTAGATTAGTTTAATAAATAATTTGATGAAAATATAATATGAACTCAATTATACATTACCTACAAAAAAAAACAATGAATGAGTCACGAATTAGTTAGAATATGGTGCTATGAAACACAGTTTATTGAAATTCAAAATAATCCCATCATTGTGAACCTCTCTTTGTGATCGGGACGAGGTAGAAGCCTCTCAATCTGACTCAGATCGAATCGGAGTTTTCTTAAGTAGCCATGGACCTATAATTATTCTATAGTCACCACAGCTTTCACTTTTTATGTAATATTAATAATACGACAACTATAGCAATNTACTAAGATAGTGTCTACAATATTATTTTGATTGTACCACTTCAGGTGGTGCAAGAAAGGTGGTGCTCTAAGATGGTGTCTACAATATTATTTTACATAAAAATACATATTAAATTAGAATAATATTTGTAAACTATAATTGTTATTTTCAACACCTTCTAATATATATTTATATATAGATTTAAAAATTAACTAATTTTTTATATTTTATTTTTATTAACTTTTATAAGTGACTGCTAGTCGTTATGCATATAATATGATACTCTTAAGGTGTTTCTATTTTTAAATATTTTAAATTTTGTAGATTTTACGCTCCCACTCTCGCTCTATGTGATCCAGATAGAATAACTAGCACTAAAGAGCTCGTAAGAAGCATGTGTGATTAGTTTTTGACGCATTCATGCTACATTCATTAGCTATACATACTCTAAAATTAATTTGGTAGTTTATTTTGGAAGTTTAAACGACTAAATTAAATTTTAATAAATAGTATAATTGTGTATTAATTATGATTTTTTAAGAAAAATTAGATTTTTAATTTTAATTTTATTTTAATAAATGACATAATAGAAGATGAATTTTACAACTAAAATTCATACTCTATTATAAATTATTCAGAGCCCTTGTTTATTTTTTAGATTATTCCAATAGATAGTATAATTGAACACTAATTACGATTTCTTAAGAAAAATTGGCTTTTTATTTTTTATTTTATTTTAATAAATGATACAATAGAACATAAATTTTGATTTTGATTTTAAAATTTAAAATATTTGATATTTTATCATTGATTGGAGTATTTTTAGTCTAAATATAATATTTTAAACTTGAGCGATTTAAATATTATACGCCTACAAATTTCAGTAAATTTAGGTGTAATTTACTAACAGATATACTAATAGATATATCAACGAATATTTGATAGCAGGGGTTTAAGTGTTATACGCAAACAAATCTCAAGAGATCTATGTATAATATTTCAAATGTCAAGGGATCTGAGTGATTAAGTGACAAACATCAATGGATTTGAGTGTAATTCTCCTTAATATTTTTTAAAAATAAATTGAGGGTGGGACTATGCCCACGCTCAGCCCCCTAAACACAACTTATTAATACAATGCAGAGTTGATAGAAAGGAATTAGGTACGAGATTAGTCTCGATTGGAGTGGGTTTTTAATCTTTTGACCATTAGATTAGTTTAATAAATAATTTGATGAAAATATAATATGAACTCAATTATACATTACCTACAAAAAAAAACAATGAATGAGTCACGAATTAGTTAGAATATGGTGCTATGAAACACAGTTTATTGAAATTCAAAATAATCCCATCATTGTGAACCTCTCTTTGTGATCGGGACGAGGTAGAAGCCTCTCAATCTGACTCAGATCGAATCGGAGTTTTCTTAAGTAGCCATGGACCTATAATTATTCTATAGTCACCACAGCTTTCACTTTTTATGTAATATTAATAATACGACAACTATAGCAATAAGAGGACAGTTTGGCCGAGTGGTCTAAGGCGCCAGATTTAGGCTCTGGTCCGAAAGGGCGTGGGTTCAAATCCCACAGCTGTCATTTTGTTAACTTTTTCACTTATCTTATTTTTATAAACGACATCGTTTCAATGTCCCTCCCTTCCATTAATCCACAGTCCCACATGACATGACCTTCGCTCTGGAACTAATCACAGATTCTGAGAAACCACAACAATGGCGAGAACCCTAAGGAGCAAACCCGCTCTGCAGCTCCTGAACCGGATTCTAAATTCACCGGTCCCTGTTCTCCACCGGTCCACGAGACCCATCGAAACCCTAGCTTTCGAAGAGGTCAAAACATCACCAGAAAAGCCCCACAGTTTCACAGCCTTTGTTCTTCACGGTCTCTTGGGTTCTGGTCGAAACTGGCGATCTTTCTCTCGCTTCCTCCTCTCCTCCCTCCCCTCCGGTACTCTTCTACACACATAAACACCTCTCTCTCTCTCTCTCTGTGCGTTTGTTAAGATCAAAGCGGCTTGGAAATTTTGAGCAAATGGTTTTCGAGAATTATATCAATGTTTGCACGATTTTTCATTGTTTTGAAATTTATTTGTGTTCTTGATATGCAGATTGGAGGATGGTTCTTGTGGATTTGAGGAACCACGGAAATTCGGCTGAATTGGAAGGTTTAAATCCACCTCATGACATGGTCAATGCCGCTAAAGATCTCGCTGATTTGGTGAAGTCTCAAGGTTGGGCTTGCCCGGATGTGGTAATTGGGCATTCCATGGGTGGCAAGGTTGCCTTGCAATTCGCAGATAGTTGTGCTCGCGGCGAGTTTGGTCAATTAATTCAATTACCCAAACAGGTATTCCTATGCCATAGCTTCATGATTGACTCGCATTTGGGATTTTTCTGTTTTTCATTTTATGTTTAGCTGCTGCAAGATTGCTTAACTGGAAAAACACAAGTGTTCTTTGAACCTATCACTGTATCCTATATCTTTCCACCAATTGTGTATGCAAACTGAAACTTCCCTGAAAAAGTTTTTGAGAAAGTCCTCTTCTTGGTCTGCATTAGATGACTAATTTTCACTTGCTGGGTTGATTTGATGATGACATGAAGTATAGTTCACTCATCAGATGAAAACCTGTTGCAGAACAGCTGTGGATACTGGATTCTGTCCCTGGAAAAGTGGATCGTGAAAACAGTGATGGAGAAGTAGAGAAAGTTTTGGAGACCTTGAAGGGCCTACCTCCAGCAGTCCCATCCCGAAAGTAAAAACTTTTTGTTCTTGGAGACCTGTTTTAAAGTGTGTGCATGGTTGCTATGTGGTGATTTAATTATAGGTGGAACATCACGAGTAGATCAGGTGTTAGGTGTGTTATGTTCTTGTATTTTGCCTATGTTTTACTCCTCCCAGACACGGCGTATGCTTTTCCTTTGTGCTTGATAATTGTTGATGTTCATTTAGACTTCAAATGGAAATTGATCTACAAATCCGTGAAAATCCACTAAGAGAATAGCACATCATGGAAAATGGAAGCCATTAGCATAAGTTTAAGATCTAATTTGTGGTTCTTCATGACATTCTGTATTCTCCGCAGTCTCCATACTACTAGTTCTATGAAGTTCTAGTGCCCATTCTAAATGATGGAATTGCAGACTATGGTGAAATTTATTAAATTACATGGTAGAAACAGAATTGTAAAAACAAGTTTTGCATTTTTGGCCATCCAATACTTGAGATAGATATCACTAATCAGGTCTAGCCTAGAGGGAGAAATGTTCATGCTACATAAATATCTCTTACAGATCTTAAGACACCATTATCTATGTTGTCGTCTTTATTTTCATTTTATATTTTTGATGGAGCTTTACAAATTATAATTGACTTAACAATATATACTTTGCTGGCAGAATGAATGCTAATTGTGACATTTCAGGAAGTTTAGAACTCAAAACAGCAGATGTGGGTCCTTTTTATTTTCTTTTACATATTTGACTTCAGGTTTACCTTTGGCACTTTAGTGGAGTTAAGTTATGAAGGTTTCACAAAGATAATTATCCCTTCCTCCTACAGTCACAAACACATAGTCTGATTCTTTTTGGGGTCTTTATTTTGATTTTATTTCTTTGATCGATGTCTAGAAGTATAGAACTCAAAGCATCAAAAAGTGTAATATTTTGGATTTCGGGTTATACTTCAGTAACTGGAGTTAAGTTTTGGAGATCTCATGAAGATAGTTGTCCGTTTGTTTCTCTCCTACAGTTAGAACTATGTTTAGCCTGTTGTGGTATAACTGAACCCTTTTCAGCAGGCTTCTGGATGTTGACCTGGACAGTTTTAAGAAATGCTGGGCGCCTAATGAAGCACTAGAATGGGTGGCCCGCATCATACCTGCGGGATTTCACATTGTTAGGGGTTTTATACTAGTAATCACATGCTAAAGCCTAAAGGGTCTTCATGTCATTATTCGAGGGTTGTTTCTATTATAACAGACTTTGTCAGGCATCTGTCAGCGCCTCAGCAATAAAACATGAGGATTCATTTCGTACATTAGTGGGCACCAAAGACATCAGACGCTGCTTATTTCTGGGTTAGTTGACAGTACATATCATGTCTTTTCACCTCTCTGATGCATGAAAATATAAGAAGTAGAAATGAAAGCATCTTGTGCTGCACTATTGGAATATTTGGTCATATATGCATAAGACCAATAGACATGACATATACACATAGGGAGAGAGATAAATCATAAGTGTTTGTCATTAGGGAAAAAATAGCTAAATTTTCACTTTTGCTTCAAAGGTTAGGGATTAGTTGGGTATGTACCTTCACATTCAATCCTACAACCTTACTGTTGTTAACGTGACATTTCACTGCGGTCCTCTATATATACATTTATGTGATATACAATTATTTGTTGAGAGGAAAATTAGTTTATTTCTATACTGACATGAGTTTGCCATCATGGCTTCAGGTGGCTGGTGGATCACATGACTAAACTTGGGTTTTCAAAGTCATTGTCACATTGGATAGGTAGCAACCTCAAGAAATCAGGTGAACATGAGACATGGGCTTTTAATCTCGAAGGTGCTATCCAGATGTTCAATTCCTACAGGTAAACTTGTATTTCCGCCGCTTGAATATCACGTCAAAATCATTTGCAATTTTTTAGGTGTCTACTTTTTATTTCTCCATAATGCATATTTCTGAGAGTGAGTTCTTATGAAAGTGTATATGATATATCTTAGGGAGATGGATTATTGGCCTCTGCTGGAGCACACGCCTAAAGGAATGGAGATAGCGATTGTTCGTGCCGAAAACAGTGACAGGTGGGAGCCAGATGTAATTCAGCGGCTTGAAAGCATTCCCACTAGAAGAGATGATGAATCTGAGGGAAAGGTTTCAGTTCATGTTCTTCCCAACTCCGGCCATTGGGTGCATGTCGACAATCCAAAGGGACTTCTGGAGATTGTGACTCCCAAAATTGCCTCCCTGGTTTAGCAAAATTCTGGTGCATCTACATGACAAATTATAAACCTTAACTCAGCTTTATAATTTCAATCAAATTCTAAGTAATTTATTTACTGAATTGTCACTGTTTTTGCTGCCACCCTTCGAATTTTTGTTTTCCCAAACATACCCAACCCACACCTGCTTGTCCAAGAACAGAACTGTAATATTCAATGACTCTTAATTTTCAAATGAAAATTGAAGCTGTAGCAGTTTGGATAATTATACCAAGTTCCCACAACAAAGCACCCAGTTGGAGTGCTTCGGTAGAGAGATTTTAGTTTTGATGGTTACCTCTTTTATAGATAGCAGAAGTTTTGGATGGTGGAGCAACGTTATTGGGATCTAATTTGATAATTTAATTATTAGGACTATTGGATTTACCGGAGATTCTAGTATTTAATTAAATTTATTATCAATTCAATATCCATGGACCATAGCCTGAGTCATAGTTGAATTGGAATCCAAATTCAAATGGGTTCCTGGTCTTGGTCGGAGACCATTGATGTTCGCACTGGTGGTCCAACAAAGAGGCGAAGTAGTTTTATTATTCTTTCTATTATTGCTTGCGTCCTCTCCGTGTCCACTAGAGCTCCTGTCCAGAGCGAAGAGAGGGCCAAAAAGCGCGTCTTAACCATTCCAAACCCCCTTGGATTAAAACTCTATCGAAACAAGACATAAGCCAATGGCTTGAACTATTTTACTGAATCCAACTCTGTTATCCAAACCAAAGCCATGATTCAAACATCTCAATGCATTTGTTTGGATGGATTTTTGGAGAGGGTTTGGATTGATTTCTCTAGATTTTTTTAAATTTAAATTCCTTCTTATAAAGATGGGCTTCAATGTTGAATTCAATCTATACCCATATTTGATATGTAACACATATACATATGGGACCTACAAATATATCACTATTTTTATAATATTTTTATCTTATAAATGACTATATTATTTATTGGTTAATCTAATTCATACTTGTGTTTGTTTAAGTCATGGGTACAAATGACATTTGTCCCACTAATCCAGATATGACTTGACCGAAATGCACCCCCCATGAGTTTTATGAAATCCACATTCAAGGGTTTAAGGTATGGGGCCAACTATGGGCTAGGACTGCTGTTCATGACTTGAAAAAGTCATTAAAACCAGAGTTTTGGGCTCTATTGAATTATTTTTTCCAAACCTATTTTACCAAATTCCCCCGTACCCACTTACCAAACAGCTCTTAGATCTCTATGTTAAGTACAAGCATCATTATAGTTTGACGGAGTTTACTAGGATTTTGTGGATAGTCAAAGGACAGTGGAGTGAAAATGGAGGATAGGAGGGTGCTAGATGTTTGGAGAATGTATAACATATATCAGTATATATTTATTCTGATTTGTGGATTTAAACAATTTTGAAACAACAAATAGTAAGTAATAATCCAACCCGAATGTAGAACAAGGACAAATCACGATTGGTGTTTGACACTATCTTATTAAGTGAATTGGATTTGTGTTTGTACCATCTGAGATGAATACTCTAATAACAAGATTATGAATGTAATAAATATTATAATTGTAAAATTTTGAAAGTGATGAATACAAATGCAATTTGGGTGTTTATTAATGAATTTGATTCGACACAAAATTTGAATTCTAATCGACAAAAATTTAAAATCGGATAAGAATTTAAGGTTTGTTTAACAAACAATTTTTTCTTAAAAAGATAAGTTTATATTCAACCTACACTCAATTGAGTCAAGAGGCGCTTATGTGGTTGGAAGTAAACCTCATTATATTCTCCTCCATCCTTACAAGTATAAGGCTCCTTAGGGGCCATCCTCTCGAACAATTTAAGAGTATATAAAGTCATCTTGATTTTTTTTTGCCAATCAATATGAGATTTGAAGTTTCTTTTCATGGGTTTTTATTTTTTTTCCACTTTTCACATAAGTTATTTTAAAGTTAATTTTTTCATTCATCTTTTACTCGATTTTGATAAGTCTCATATGTCGTTAATCATTTCGTGGAGAAGAATGCATTTCAACTTAAAATAACAAAAACAAGATGAAAAAGTCTCATTTTAACTTAGACTCAAAATTTGACAAAAATCATATTTTGATTTAATGCTAGTGGTGATGACGAGAGAAGACAATAGAGAAGACATTCTTATGAAGAGACAAACAAGCCCCCTAGATTAGAAAGATTACGTGCACTAACATTTTTGGCATGTGGTTCCTTGAATATTTGGGCAACCTTTTAATAGAGATCATTGAAAAATAAAATTGAATGATTATGAATTAATATATGCCATACTAAGAATGATCGAGAATCATTCACTTCTAATTTTCTCAATTATTAGAATTTTAATTATTTTATTACACAATAATGTCAATTCCAATCATATTTCATCGTTTGCGTAAACCAACCATATACCCTGCTCATTTAACGTTAAAAATATAGTTTTACTATCTTAAATTTTTGTAATTTTGGGAGAGAGAAAAAAAGAATTGAATTAGCCGTGAGAGTAGATAGGAATGCAGAAATTCTATGCATCTCAAGCTTTTGTAGTTTGTTATTTATTTTTTTTTGTTATATATGTTCAAATTTGTGTCGACTACTCACTCGTTTTCGAATATTGGTTATAATAGCCCGAACAAGTTTATAACATGTCTGATCCGTAAAAAATACGAGAAGTCTGAATCTTCTAAATTATCAGAGGTTATGCTTAACCACCGAATCATCTCTAAGTGTTTTTTTTTCTTCATATAATTAGAAGATGAAATACCAAAAAATAGACTAAACTTTGTATTTTGTGAACCAATAATATATTTTTAACCCAAAGGAAAAAATTCATTGGACGATGGTGATACCTTTGAGGTTTGTTACTCAATAATTTAGATTCTTTGATATTTGAAATATTATATATAAATTTCCTGAAATTTATCCGTTTAGTAGCACTTAGACCCTATCATTGAAAGTATATCTGTTAATAAATTACAGTTAAATCTCTTAAAATTTATGTGTATAATATTTAAATCTCTCAAGTTTAAAATATTATACTTAAATTAAAAATGCTCTAATTAAAGATAGAATATCAAATATTTTAAATTTTACAACCACAATTCATGTTCTATGCTATTTATTAAAAAGGCAAAATCTAGTTTATCCCCATTGTTGTTTGAGTGTTTTGCACATGACCCCCTTTGATTTAGAAATCAGCACATTACTCCCTTATGCTTTTGGACAGATATGCACAATTAACACCGTAAACAAAAGAGACAAAATGATTTTAGTACTCTTAACTATTCATCATCTTCTTCCTCCNGATTTTTTTTTGCCAATCAATATGAGATTTGAAGTTTCTTTTCATGGGTTTTTATTTTTTTTCCACTTTTCACATAAGTTATTTTAAAGTTAATTTTTTCATTCATCTTTTACTCGATTTTGATAAGTCTCATATGTCGTTAATCATTTCGTGGAGAAGAATGCATTTCAACTTAAAATAACAAAAACAAGATGAAAAAGTCTCATTTTAACTTAGACTCAAAATTTGACAAAAATCATATTTTGATTTAATGCTAGTGGTGATGACGAGAGAAGACAATAGAGAAGACATTCTTATGAAGAGACAAACAAGCCCCCTAGATTAGAAAGATTACGTGCACTAACATTTTTGGCATGTGGTTCCTTGAATATTTGGGCAACCTTTTAATAGAGATCATTGAAAAATAAAATTGAATGATTATGAATTAATATATGCCATACTAAGAATGATCGAGAATCATTCACTTCTAATTTTCTCAATTATTAGAATTTTAATTATTTTATTACACAATAATGTCAATTCCAATCATATTTCATCGTTTGCGTAAACCAACCATATACCCTGCTCATTTAACGTTAAAAATATAGTTTTACTATCTTAAATTTTTGTAATTTTGGGAGAGAGAAAAAAAGAATTGAATTAGCCGTGAGAGTAGATAGGAATGCAGAAATTCTATGCATCTCAAGCTTTTGTAGTTTGTTATTTATTTTTTTTTGTTATATATGTTCAAATTTGTGTCGACTACTCACTCGTTTTCGAATATTGGTTATAATAGCCCGAACAAGTTTATAACATGTCTGATCCGTAAAAAATACGAGAAGTCTGAATCTTCTAAATTATCAGAGGTTATGCTTAACCACCGAATCATCTCTAAGTGTTTTTTTTTCTTCATATAATTAGAAGATGAAATACCAAAAAATAGACTAAACTTTGTATTTTGTGAACCAATAATATATTTTTAACCCAAAGGAAAAAATTCATTGGACGATGGTGATACCTTTGAGGTTTGTTACTCAATAATTTAGATTCTTTGATATTTGAAATATTATATATAAATTTCCTGAAATTTATCCGTTTAGTAGCACTTAGACCCTATCATTGAAAGTATATCTGTTAATAAATTACAGTTAAATCTCTTAAAATTTATGTGTATAATATTTAAATCTCTCAAGTTTAAAATATTATACTTAAATTAAAAATGCTCTAATTAAAGATAGAATATCAAATATTTTAAATTTTACAACCACAATTCATGTTCTATGCTATTTATTAAAAAGGCAAAATCTAGTTTATCCCCATTGTTGTTTGAGTGTTTTGCACATGACCCCCTTTGATTTAGAAATCAGCACATTACTCCCTTATGCTTTTGGACAGATATGCACAATTAACACCGTAAACAAAAGAGACAAAATGATTTTAGTACTCTTAACTATTCATCATCTTCTTCCTCCCTCTCAATTGTTGCCTAATTTTCTGAAAAATCAACCAACCACCCAACTTTACAAGTTTTTCTCTCTCTCCAAAAATTACTAAACTTCCTCAAACCAATATCAATATCCTTCACTCTCAACCTAATTTTAAACCCCACATACTTGTTTCCTTAAATTGCCCTCGTGACCCACAAATTTAAGCTCAAATGTGATCACAAACTCATTTTAATATGTTATGTACATACCAATTTTTTTTTAACATTTGAGCCAACTTTGACCCTTAATTTCTCCTCTTTTCTTAACCTTTTTGGGTGATTCAAATGCCTAAATTTAACCTATTTGTACCCTATTTCCAACCATGTATTTAGTTTGTCTAGATCGTGCACAAGGTAAGTGGAAATCGAGCACCAAAGTGACGGGTTCATCATTTTTAAAAATTGTCACGATTTTTAATTTAATTTTTCTCCCACCAAACATCATTTTTTCTCGATTTTAACTTCAAAAATGGATTCCTTAACCCTAAAAATGGTGGATTAAGCCCCCCTTCACCTCCAAAACTTAAAATTTTGAATACCCAAAAATTCAAGTTTCAGGCTTAAACAAAGGTTTTGATTTTCTCTCACTATACACCACGGCCACTAAAGAAATTTTAAAAAATTGTTACTAAATATGAAAACAAGCTTATCCTATCACAGAATTGTGAATGATGCCTTGTAGCAAAAGTTCTCTTTGTTCAAATTTTACAATACTACCCATTTGCAAAGCACAAACTCAAACCCCCAATCACCCTAATCAAAGTAAGGATTTGGGAGGATCAGAGGTGAAAGCAACTCATCGAACTTGTGGATCAGAGGTAAATCCTTCACCTTTTCCTCTGTTTCCTCTTGGTCTTTGTTGTTCTCTGTTATTACTGGTGTCTTTTGATTGATTGGACTTGGCTTTGAAGTGATGACAATGGTAGTGGTGCACAATAGGGTGGTAATTTAGTGGAAAGCGTAGAGGTTGTGGCAATTTGTGTTGTTGCATAGTAGGAATGATGGAGGTAGTAGTACTGTTGGGCGACACAATTAGAAAAAAATATAAAAGTCAATTGCTCAAGAAGATAAAGATTGAAAAAAGGTATTATTGTACTTTTATTGTATCTATTTTTGGAAAGAAACACGTTTTGTTATGTCAAATCTCCCCTTAGGTACATGTATGTCATGGATAATCTAATCTAACGGAAAAACTAACGATATCATTTTAGTCTAAAAGCACAATGGGGTAATGTGCTGATTTCCAAATCATAGGAGAATCATGTGCAAAACACTCCAACCACAAAGGAATAAACTGAATTTTACCCTTATTAAAATAAAATAAAATTTTAAAATTTATTTTTTTAAAATTCATAATTAGTATATAATTATATTATTTATTGAATTAAATCTAAAAAACTATAAAAAAGGATCAAACTGCAATGAACACAATATTTTATATCTTTAATTAGGATAATTTGGTCGTTTAATATATTCTATTAGTTCTGTAATTAACAAGAGGTTTAAGTGTAATATTTTAAATTTGAGAGGTCTAAGTATTATACACCAACAAACTTTAAGTGTTTGAATATAATTTATTAATAAATATACTAACGAACATTGACAGGTGTGTTACACGTATACAAACTTTAAAGATTTTGTGTGTAATATTTCAAATATTAGGGGTCTACATGATTAAGTGACAAATTTTAAGGAGTCTGAGTGTAATTCTCCATTTAAGAAAAGTTTGAGGACTTTTGTGGTATTTTATCCATTCCCAGGACCAAAACCCTAGCTATATAAATTAAGGAATCAGCGTTTCTTACCAGCGACCACTAGGGTTTTCCAAGCTTGAGAAGCAGGAGCCTTATTCCCTCGTCGGAGCGTTATTCACTCGTCGGAGCCATGGTAACTCTCTCTCTCTCCATGTACATATGTAGATGCGTGTTCGTTTGCTTTTCACATTCCCTGATCTGAACATAGGCGTGTGAGTTGCTTGAAGTGGTTTAACAAAGCTGATGTTTCCTTTTGGTGAAAATTCTGTTTTGTTTTTGATGGAAAATATTTCTTGGAAAATTCGTAATGTAAATTTTTTTCCCGATCTGAAGAGTGGTATGGACAAATTTGGTGAAGAAGTGAACAATCCTGCTGTACACTGGAATGCTTTCTTTCTATTTAGCTCGATGATTTGTCTAATTTTTAGTTAATTGGAATTATTATCATATTTCTTTTTATACCTGTGTCACGGTTTTGTTCATGGATTTAGTAAATGGATACAAAAAGGAGGGGAAAAAGAAAAGGAAAATGTTTTTCACGATTTCTATCCTTCACTGCTAACTAAAAAGTATATTTCTTTTCTACCTTGTTTTCCATGGTGACCAAAGAATGAAAATGAAAACAATAATGATATGAACACCACCTTTCAGGTGGTGCAGAAAGGTGGCAAGTGTAGCATTGTTGGGATGAAAAACTTTGCGTTAAAAATGATGATTTTGTGTTTCCCCTGGAGAAGTATGTCTGAAATATCTCCCTTGAAAACAGCAAAACCATATTTTTGTTTAAAGTCAAACGTAAATACCTTGCGTTATTTTTTTCTAGGTTTTGGTGTAAAAGGTGAGTGATATACCTTTGTGGTGGCAGTAATAATGAATTGATGTACCTGAGCATGATTTGGCCATAGTGTATCGGAATTATTTTTAGGGTTTGAACTATTACTGATTTAGATTTTTGTTTTTTGTATTTAATAGTCGAAGAGGAAGACAAGGGAGCCCAAGGAAGAAAATGTGACCCTTGGGCCAGCCAGGCGGGATGGGGAGCACGTGTTTGGAGTGGCACACATTTTTGCATCATTTAATGACACATTTATTGTAAGTAGAAGCCTTTTTGTTAGTGTTTGTTATGGTCCAACCATTTGTGTGATGAATCTCTATTGCAGCATGTGACTGATTTGTCTGGAAGAGAAACCTTGGTTCGAATTACTGGTATGACTCACTGCCTATTGCTTTTATTAAAGGTTTATGGTTGGTTTATTTTTTGTTGTTGAAAAGTATGTTTTGATATCCAAGTCTATAATGTAGAATATGAGTATCTGGATCTCATTTTTGAAGTCTATTTAGATGAATATAATCATGTGATATAATTGTCTTTTGTGTTTAACTCCACAGCTATTTGGGCATATACCCTACGATGTTAGACGTAGGCCCCAAAATGGACTTGCCCATAAAACATGATTTATGCTTCCTAAAACATGTAATGAGATTTTATGAAAGGACTTGATTGTAAACTTTGTCATAATGTCATTATTTCCTTAATGAATTCGATTGGCTATATGTTTTAAAGTTAAATAGAAAATTGTGGCATGGATCATACCCTTGATGCTTGTCAGTGATTATATTTGTGAATCGATGATATTTCCTATGCATATCGCTGATGGAAATTCTTTATAACAGTCGGTGACCGTCAACTTTGGCTAACCTCCAAGGGGGGATGCACGTTCAAGCTTTGTAAGGGACATGTGTGTGCATGTTATAAAAAGAACTAGAAAAAGGAACAAGAAAAATGGCCTTTTTTTTTTCCATATTCAGCTTGTGAAAACTACACATTTTCTTTTGAGTATTGGAACAGTGCCATATGCAATGATGGTGCATCTGTCTCACACTATTGTTTCTAAGTTGTTATTTCGATATAATGAGGTTGTTGCAAGGGTGGGGATGATGAAATTCAGTTTAACAATGGGGTTTGATTGATTGTGTGCCAGATTCTAGATCAGTTAAAATTCTCAGTTTACTTTTTTGTTGATTGAATGACCTTGGTAGTGATAGTCACCCTGAAAACAAAGAGTTTTGTTCTTTTCAACAAAATATAGGTCAAGCAAATTAATGTAGTGGCATACAACCATTCCCTATGGTATAGAAGTGTTTGAATATATTATACATTTCTGAAGTTTATGGTAAATCATTGGAGTTGCCTATGGATATTTTCATTCATTTTGGAGCATGTGTTTGCCCTCTACATTTGAAATTGTGCTACTTTTTGTAATGTCATACTAACGAGTTTGAGGGCGGCATTTTGGGTAGATGGCCTGTTGTTTGTGGTTATTTGAAGATTCATAAGTCTTTGCCGTTTGTCTTTGTAGGACTTTTATGTTTGTTGGCATTTGGTCTGGACTACTTGTCTACCTTTGCTCCTTTTTTTGTACTAGATCTTTTCTATTATTTATAAAATCATTTGTTTCCTAAAAAAAAGTATCCTCCTTTCTTAACTTGGACAATCAAATAATAGTTGGAGCAGGGAGAGGGGTGACCTATTACTTTGGGAAACCAGTTGGTTCTAGAAATGTCTAGACCTATTTAAGCTGGTGGTCTATCCACTCAAACGTTCCACTGATTCAATCTGTACATGGTTTAACAATCTAAATAGTCCTGATATTTTTTTTTTTTAATTTTTGCACTTTTCATATGGATATAGAGGAAGAGAAGGTAAGGTGCTATGTGGTCTAGTGAATTTTTGCTGTGTGATTTTGATTATTTACTCTCATTCTGCCCTTAAAGTTTGTGCCCTTTCAATTATAGGTGGTATGAAGGTAAAGGCTGACAGGGACGAATCTTCACCATATGCAGCCATGCTTGCAGCACAAGATGTTGCACAGCGATGCAAGGTCTTACACTTTCATTTTATGATATTGTGTTTGGTCTGTGCAAGTCGGTTTGAAATTCAGATATGTATTACAACTTAATATTTTATCGCTGGTGATTTGCAGGAACTTGGCATTGATGCTCTTCATATTAAGCTTCGGGCTACAGGAGGGAATAAGACTAAGACACCTGGCCCAGGTGCCCAGTCTGCACTCAGAGCTCTTGCTCGTTCAGGCATGAAAATTGGTCGCATAGGTATATTTTCTACTGGGAGTTTTGTCATGTTGTTTACTCTGTTTAGTTTTTGATTATAAATTCAAAGACGACTACTTGCTTTCAACTTATTATCAACTCTTAATAAATACCTTTGTCCATGTTATTAGCTTTGATTTGTTTCTTTGATAATACATAATGTTTAACATAAAGCAGTTCTTTTTCTTAACCTAAAATTAGTTACAAGTCCCTTGCTTGCATTTACGTGTCCAATAGATCTGCCCTTTTTCTTTGATTGAATGTTGCTACCCTATTGCTTTCCTACTAAAGGTGCAGACGTCATGAACATGTGTTGTTTCTTTTTTCAGAGGATGTGACTCCAATTCCCACCGACAGTACTCGTAGAAAAGGTGGCAGAAGGGGAAGAAGGCTGTGATTTGTGTCTTTGTTTTCAAGCATATTTGCAGCTTTGGCTGATATATTTAGTAATGATGCAAGTTTGGTTCTTGTCTCCTGAGTTGTTTGAACAGTTCATGTTGAACCGAATATGAATTTACTGAAATTTGATCATTTGGAGGACAGTGATTTTGCTGGACTTACAGCTAATTATTTTGACCTGCCTTCTGTATCTGCTCTGATGGGTTTTTTTGGCCAGTTTGTTAAAGATCCATTAGCATTATTGATTGTTATGCTATTTGTTTTTTGTTGATATTCTTTGAAGTCTTCAAGGTTGGACGCTTGAGACATTGGAAAAAGTGGGATAATTTGCTGATTGATTCTTTAAGGTTGTTAGATCTCAACATTCATAGTTTGCCAGATTGTCTTCTTGTTATGGTGGCATTTGGGCGGTCAGTTGGGCCGGTGGGGGATGGCTAGTATTGTGAATGCGTAGTTTTAATCTTCTAACCGAGGCAAGCTAAGGCCAAAGAAGAGGATTAAGTGAACAACTCCTGTTGTGTGTCTTCAAGTGAAACTGGATCATCAGATTTTGTCTAAGCTGTCTTTTATTTGCCTCAACTCCAATGAGTACTAGATTATATTTAATCTTGCCTTTACGTACTGCATTCTGCGTTGTTTCCATACTGCATTCTGTTTTTCAAATTTCTCGGATTTTTCTTGTGTGGTTAGCAAGCATGGTGTGATTGTTGCACACAAAGAATAAGATGCAGTCAGTTTGCTTAATCAATCAGTTAGTATTTTGGTGTGTGGTTAGCAGTGCAGAGTGCTGGACTCAATCAATGGAGCCTTTAGTCCTGACCGTTGTATAAATATAAAGATTGCGAGAGCTTGTGACCAAATGCAGCCCTTACCAAATCTTTATTCTTAAATTCAGTCAATTTTAAATTTATTTGTCCAACTCAATTTCTTCTTAGAAATGTCATTTGAAATGAGGCATTCTTAGGTGAAAATGTCATTTTAAATGTTTTCTTGTATTGGGTGTTTAAATTATCATTTTAAATGATGTGTATAAAAAGTATATTGAAACGACCATTAACACTGTAAAATTCCTTACATACTAAAAACGTCATTTAGAAAGATGTTTTCTTAAAATTTGTTTCAATTATTTATTTTAACTTAAAAATTAAATTATTAACCATATTAAAATTAAGTTATGAATTAAAAAAAAATTAATTAATTGCATTACTAAAAATGGATAAAATATTGTTTGTCTATATGTGAATTTTGAGACTGATTTTAAGGAATTCGTATATGTTAAAAATTATCTATTCCAAAATAATGTCTTAAGTTCATAGCACAATGAGAGTTGACCGACAAAAGGGTACAAAACATGCAAATATGAAAAATGATACTTATACATTAGACAAAACAACATTATTACATGAGACTGTAAAAAATATAGTCTATCAATATCATAGTTGAAGTTGAAAATAACATAGACAATTACCGAATATACATGAATTTGATGGAATAAAAGTGTCATATTCATTATCACTTAAATCGAAATAATCAAAAAGTTTAATATCGGAAACAAATTACGAATCCTCTAAAATTTGAATCTTAGAATATTTAGAATTGAAATGCTCAATTTTTGATCAAGTCAAAGTTACATTAATCATTTTTACGTTCAAGTCTTACTATGATGTCGTCATGGTTACTAGAGTTTTGTGGATTCTATATATCAACGGAACATGTCTTCGGTACCATTATTCCATGCCAACTACAATATACTTCAAGCTCACAAAGTTTGTTATATAATTGTCGTCATCTTGGTGTGAGTTCGATATGAACACTCGGAGATAGATAGTCGATCGCAAGATCAACAATTACGTGTTTAACATGATCGAATGAGTAATAAGGGTCGATAGGCTCATTGCGGAACTCACGTTTTTTTGTCCATATTAAGTAACACTGGTGGAATCTGTGTAAGATCCAATTGAATGAACTATATTAGACAATGCTTGTCGACCAGTCGAGCGTTGACGTTCACTAGGTGTAGATGAACTATATTCATTGCGTGATGAAGAATCTTGGATGGTTTGACCGGATTGCCCATTTATGTGCGCCTAAACTTTTTTTGGGTTATAATGTACACAATTAAGAATGATGGTTTATATAGACAATGAATGCAATTATATACCAATTTGACAAGATAGTTACTGCGTACGACTAACATAACTTGACACTCTGATAAGTAATGATATAACTTCATAGTGATAAAGTAATGACATAACAATTCAATAACAAATGACTGATATAACTTGACACTACACTGATAAAGTTATATTCGTGATTTACAATGATAACCATTATTCAATATATGACATTGGGAAAAACAATTGCACACTTAGTACATTTGTTAATCTTCATCATATATATAATAATTTGACAGATATTGTGCATTAGATAATATATTGTTTTGCTCAACTGGTATCAACTCTTGTCCAAATACAGATCTCACCATGTCTTTTGCTATTTGGAGTATGTAACAATGACACTGACGCACCAACATTTTATTATTCTTTCTTCAAACACATTTTACTGTTGATTTGTAGTCCTCGCTTTAGTGATCGTTTATGAGGCACTGGTATGCCAAGTTCTTTTAGTTGTGTGAATAATTCGTTTGATTTATTAGTACGAAAAAGTCCACTCTCATCGTAAATCTTGCATAATATTCTTTTGTATCGAAAAATCTCTTGACCTTGTAATCATCGTTTCGCTCTTGTAACAACCAAATCCATACACATTTGCGATTGTTAAATCTTGTAGCAAAATTTGATGTAGACATAATTTTTTAATTCTGGGCTCCAGCCCACCATAGCTCACTAATGGATCCGTCCTCGATCGTGCGACTATTCTTTGCCACGTTCTCATTTCCTGACAGTATGTTGATTGATTAGGCATATGCTTTTATATATCAGACAAACACCAAAAAGTTTGCCCTGCATGGAAGAAGGGCTCATTAATTTCATTGTTTTTTTTTTCCTTATTTTTAAGTTAAGATGAGAAGCGACGATGTTCTTTTTCATGTGTTTCCCTATTACTTCTACATTGGATACGACCTTTTCATAAGCATCAACTATGAGTAAAGGACCCTTCAATTGCTAACAGCTAGCACCATATAAGCACCCTATTTTTGAGCATTGACTTTGGTATTTGAAGATAATTCTAGAAAATGTTAAATAAAGAAGTGTTTGTGTAGAAGAGTGTCTGTTCGTTCCATGGTGGAAAATTGAAGCAAAATCCAAAACAAAACAAAAATTAGTGACAACAAAATCGAATAGAGCCTCTTACTCTACTAATGTGGGCAGAAATTAGTTTTATTACAAAAGATGAGAGAGAGAGACAAATAAAGCAAAATAGAGACAACACAATACCTTCGATGGGTCGTCAAAATTATGGTCAGTTGTCGTCGGAGGATAGGGACAAAGATAGAGAGAGACACAGATTTGCAAAATCCTTCCCGCAGTTCAGATCTTTCATCAGAGGAGTGGTCTTCATCAGAGATAGACGTCTGTGCCAGAGTGGTCTTCGTCGAAGGTGTGGAGTGGAGAGGGTAAATGTAGAGATGGTATGTGGGTGATTGGGAATTTTGGGTTTAGAACACTAAGGGATTTTGTGATTTGGGAAAATTGGATTCTGATTTAGTTTGCTTAAATCATCATTTTGAATGACAATTTTAAAAACGTCATTCCTAATGACGTTTTATGCCTATAGTTTAACTGTTGTTTATGTCTCAACTCCGTTAGGAAACCGTTTATTTTCAAAATAAATAATAAAATTGACATTTAGACATCATTTTCAATTACGCTTTACAAATGACGCTTTCATCTAAGAAGGTGTCATTTTAAATAACGTTTTTAGAAAGAAATTGAATTTAAAAAATAAGTTTAACACTGACTAAGTTTGGAATAAAGATTTGGTAAAAACTGCCTTTGATCAAAAATTCAAGATTGCGAACGTACGCTAATTGATAACTAATTGCTAAATGTTTCAGAGCATTGCTTTGGGGAAACAAGTTGAAGGGCTTATGAAAATTTTCCAAAATTAGAGTACGTGTCCAAAATTTTCCCCCCCCCCCCCCAACACAAAAAAAAAAAAAAAATGAAAATTTCATCCTAATGTGTTAACAGTCGTTAGGATGGTAACTGAATTTTGTTAATTAGTCTTGATTCTCAATAACTTTAATTGATCATATCGATTGATTGGGCACTAATTAATAGGGTTAATTTGCTTAATCAATAGGATAGTTAACTGTTGGCTTAATTGATGGGTTTAGTTACAGAAATTTTCTTTAAAAATTAACGATGCTAATTAAGGTGTTAGTTACTTTATTAACGAGTTAATTACTAATATTGATAAGATTATTAGTGAATTGATGAGGCTAATTTGTGTTAATTGCTTAGTTAACTATTTTTTATCATTTAAATTAAGTTGATGGCATAATGAAGCTAATTAGCTTAAATGGAAAATTAATTTTTTAATTTTATTTTGTTACAAAGGTGTGCAAATTGCAATGGTCATTTATTTCCATTGATTTGAACATGGGCGTGGAACTTACAATTCACATGTTCTCTGTCTAAAGCAAGGATTGGATAGAATAAGATGCATTGAATTCAAATCAACTCGGATAATTTTGCATTGGGTTGAATTAAATTGGGTTAAAAATCCAACCCAACCGAACACACCATATATACCTCCCAAGTCCCAACGGAAAAAACATCCGCCTCTGTCTCTGTTTTTGAAACGCTCTCTGTCTCTGTTTTTGAAACGCTCTCCCTCACAGGTGTTCGAAGGCTGTCGGATTTGATTCCGATTGGGGACGAAGAGTCTTCGCCTTCTTCGTAGAGACAGGCACGGTAGCAATTACCATTCCCCGATTAAACCCATGCCCACCGCCGCCGCCACCACCACCACCACCACAAAACCCATAACCACTGCGGCCACCTCTCGTCGACGGGGGCTCCGTTGGGCCGAGTGACATCGATGGCCTTAGTCTTTTCACCCTCATGAATAACCAGAAATTCTACCTCTTGGCCTTCATAGAAAGTTCGAAGGCCATCGAATTTGATCTCGAAGAGATCTTTCACTTCTTCGTAGGGTCTCAGGTCGTTGAAGCGGACCACCTTGCCAATGATCTAGGGTTTTCCTACTCGAAAGAAACTGTTCTGCCGCCATTGCCAAATTATTTATAGAGATGTTCTGCTCGCTCGGCTTTCTTTATCTGTTGCTTTCTCTAATGGTCCTAACGTTTTTGAAAGGTGAGTGGATTAAATATTTTTGAAATCTTTTGTTATCTGTTATTCCTTTTTTTAGGGTTATTACTTGATCTTTTCCTATTAAATTGGATTATTTGGGTTTCGTTCTTGTGTTCAATCGCCTTTGTTTCGTTGTCTTGGGTTTTTGTTGTTTGTTTTTGTATGGTATTCACTTTTTAGCATTTACTTAGTCGAGTAATGTTTAGTTAACTCCGAAAGGTGAAGAATCCCCAGGATATTCTTGACTTCTTGTTCTTAAATAGAATTTTTACAAGGAATTTTTGGCAATTATTGTGCATTATATTGTGGGCTACTTATATATAATGAGGATTTGATTTCTCTGGATTGTCAAATTATGGCTAAGTGCGAAGAAGTACTTGAGATTTGAAAGGAGTCCTTTAATGGAGCCGGAATTTTTTTATTCCATGTTACTATCTGTGTCTAAGTGTTCAANTTTATTCCATGTTACTATCTGTGTCTAAGCGTTCAGAGAGTATGCTTTCCAGCCCTTTTGTGTAAAAGAATGTGATTGGCGTCAAAGTCTCTCTACAGTTCTGTTGTTACAAGGGTAATTTTATTTTAGGGTTATTAATTGATCTTTTCCTATTAAATTTGATTCTTAGGGTTTCGTTCTTGTGTTCAATCGCTTTTAGTTCTTAAATATTTCTATTTTCTTGAAAACAAGAATTGATTGTTGATCTTTTATCCATAAGTAAAGTGCTGGTTAGCCATTCATTTTTCTTGGTCGTATTGAGCTTACAGTCATAATCTTCTGGCTATGCATCATGTACAAAGAGGGAGTTTCATCCCAGCTAACACATCATGATGTTGTAATCTTGTAACTAGCAAATCATGAACGATAATTGCAGTTTCTCTTTAAAAAAATTAAATAAGTAAAGTGTTAGTTTCTTATGCTTTTCCATTTCTTGCGGTGCCAACTCATTTATTTTGTTTCTTGAATTTATTTTTGCTAATAATTTTGTTTCTTGATCTTCTTTTTGTTGATTGTTGTGTTTCTTGAATTTCTTTTTGTTGATTGTTGTGTTTCTTGAATTTCTTTTTGCCGATTATTTTGTTTCTTCAATTTCTTGTTGCTGATAATTTTGTTTCTTGAATTTCTTTTTGCTGACAATTTTGTTTCTTGAATTTCTTTTTGCTGATTTTTGTGTTTCTTGAATTTCTTTTTGTTGATTATTTTGTTTCTTAAATTGAGATTTGTGCCTTTTCCTCTCCTTTTTTTCCCCAAATGAGATGTTCAATCATTGTTAAAAAAATAATAATAACAAATAGATTAGTATTTGTGGACCATTTTCTTAATGCTTGCCTTTTTAAGGAGAGCCAAATTGCTTCAATACTGTGATGATTGCATGTTACTAACTTTGCTGGCTAATGACATAGTAGAGGTTCTTGATGGAGTTGTTTATCGCCCATTAAGCAGCATATTCTAAGATGTAGAGGCCTTAGAGATACGAAAAAATTTTAATATGCGAATGTTACTCTTTGCATCTTTTAAGTTGAATCCTCATTGTTTGTTTTTTGAATCCCAGTGTTGTGATTGTGTGAGGTTTCAACCAACTTTTACTTTGTAGTCAAGAGTTTTTTATGTTGTTTTTAACTAACATTTATTCTGTTTTTCTATTGATCATGTTTTATGATATTGATTTATGTCTTTGAGACTTATCTTGACTTGTTAGCTACATGCTGTACTCAAACTACCAACACTTCCAAAAGCATTGCAACAAGTAATCAGCCAAGAAAAGTTTGAAAAATCCCTTCCCATGCCTATAGTCTTGATAAAAAGGTTTGTTTCTTTTTTCTTTCATTTCTACGTATCCGAGTTGCTAGGGCTGTTTGTTAACATAATCTCTTTTATTTTGGATATTTGATTTTCCATTTTTCTCTTTCAGCCACTTCCATTTTGTTCATGAGCAATTTTGTTATTTGGAAGGTAAGTGGCTCTTGTTGTGTTTTGGTGACCTCTGTTTTTTTTTTTTTGCTCAAAATACTTCCTAAGTACTTCATGTCAGCTGATTTTTCATATATATAAGGGAGTTGGGGAGTATGTGGTTTTGAAAAACATGCATGATTTACTTAATGTTTCTACATATGAAGTTTTTGTTTGAATGATTTTGTGAAGGGGAATGTGTGGTTTTTGAATTATACCTTATGATTTAGATTTCAGGGGATTTCAAATAAGAAAAGATAATTGGTTTTTGAATTATATCCAGTCGTCGGCTGACCATTGGTTAGGATGCCAGTATCAATAGATCGACTAGTCCTGGCAACCGTTTAGTCCATTTAATCAAAATTCATATTTTCGGGTTCCTTTTGCCCACTTTTTGTGACCAAACATGTCTTAAATAATCTTTACGTCTTACTCATCCCTAAAGTATTTAAAGAGTCTTGAGGCATTTAACTTCTAGCACTAGTTTTGGATACAGTAAACTCAAACATTTTCATGTAATAAATATCATGAATACTTACAAGTCATATTTAGTTATATCACTTGGGGAGGGCAATTTAGCGATCTTGAGCTAAATATGAGCTCGTGCATGACTCATTTCATTCCTCTACAAGTTTTGTAGCTCATGTGTGTCATGTCTTCCATTGCGTTACGTGCAAACGAAAGTAAACTTGTATGTCTTGCGGGGTTTATGTTAGTGTATTGATTCAAGTGGATAAAAACTAAATGCATTATGTTGTTCTATATATGCGTATGATTTCGGTTGGTTTTATTGATTTTGCATGTTTTCTTAATGGTATGGATGAAGTTGATTTTAAAAAAAGTGAGGTTTTGATGAGAAAGAGATTTTGGGTTGCAACCACTAGGTAGTATATTAATATGAGGGGAATTGCTCCACTACTACAAGGTACTGGTGCAGGTGGGTGCACAAGGACAAGAAAAGTAGGGTAGGCTTAAAGCTAAACCCTTAAAATGATTTTCTTAGTGTTTTGCTTGGTCTATACTTGTTTCATAATGTTTTCTATTTTTATGTGTTGTGTACTCTCACTAAGCCCATAGTTAGCTCATCTCCCCTATAAATGTTCCTTTTAGATGTCCGAGATAGAGAATGATCCTCTATGTTTTAGCTTGGAAGAGAAAGAGTCGGAGAATGAGGAAAAGTGTAAAGATTGTTTATGTGCATCATATACGAGAGTTTCCAAAAAGCTGGTTGTATACGAGCATTTTGCAAGTTGCAAATTCTATAAAATGCACATTTTTTTTCTTTATAGTTATTATTTACAACTATTGTATAAGGATGGTAAAATTGTATTCATGCCCCAGCTTGGGAAGGTGGGGTTGATCCTTTCGGCATGGGTTGTGGTAAAATTGTATATGATGAATAGTGTCTCTGTGTGTTATTGCGTGTGCGTTTTGATGTGTTATTGTGTTTGCATTTGTGTTTGTTTAATAGTGTATTTTGGTAAATTAGTGTCTGTGGTTTTTGGTGTATTATTATTTGCATTTTGGTGGATTAAGTCGTGCTAATGCTACATGTGAATGGAGTATATGTATTTTGGTGAATTAATGTGTGTATTTATATATGTGTTTAGGTGTATTAATGTGTTTATTTTGTGGTGTATTAGTGGATATTAACAGTGTGTGGGAGAGTGTATTAATGTGTTTAATAGTGTGTTGGTGTTTGTTTTTTTTAATATATTATGTGTGTTTTTTTTGTGTACTAGTGTTTGTTAAAACAATGTGTGAGTGTGTATGTATTTTAGTATATTAGTGTGATTATGGGTGTTTGTTTTGGTGATAGTGTGCGTACGTGTGCATATATTTTTGTACTGATTTGTTTTTGTCTGCATGTTTTTGGTGTGTTAATGTGTGTGTTAATAAAATGGACATTTTGGTGTATTTGTGTTTTTGTGTATTCGTTTGAGTGTTTTTACGTGTACTAGTATGTGTTTTTGTGTATTACCGTTGTGTATATGTATTTTTGTGTATTAGTAGTTGTAATAGGAACGACTAACCTATATTACTATTTTGCTATGACTCGATGTTTTATATTGCCTATTGTGTTGTACTACCTTAAAACGATGGAAGAAAAACTAACTTATTGAAATTTGGGAGGCTCATAAAGCAGCAATCCAAGAAGTTACAAATTTACTATTAGGTGAGCTTGTAACGGTTGTAGATTTTTGCTTGAGTATTTATATGTTATTATTATGATTCAATGTGTTCTATTGCTTATTGTGCGTAGTACCTTAAAATGGTGGAGGAAGACCAAACTATTAAAATTTGGGACGCTCGTCAAGCAGTAATTCAACGAGTTGCAGATTTACTTTCAGGAGAGTTTGTGACGTGTAGATTTTTCTTTGAGTAGTCTATGATATTGATTTTGTGGTATGACTTTTTCAATTTTTTCTTTTTCTTCTCTTGTAAAATTCTTAATTATTGTCTTCGATTTCAATTGTTTGTTTAAGATTTTTTGCAGTTCTCGAGTTATACAGACACTAATGTTGAAACTTGAAGATCATACACATGTTGGTTCTAGCTACACGATTTTTGTCAATGTTAATCCAGGTTCAAGTGACACAATTGTGCACCTACTTTCGAAGTGCATACAGGTTCGTTTTTTGCATGTCTACATGAGTATTCCTTTTGGATATCTTTGAGTAGATACTCTAGTTTTTATTTTTAAATATTAATGATTTGTTTTCTTAATAATTTTGTTGTGGTGGTTTTTCACTGTTAGCAGAAAACTTGATTTAATTATTGTATTTTAGATAAATCTTTAAATTTTCAAGTTATGCAAAAAAGACACATATATACACACTAATATACCAAAACACACACTAATATATCAAAAACACAAACATATTAATACACCAAAATACACACACACACTAAGACTGTAAACCATGCATGCAATGCTTACACACATAGTTAAAAAACACACTAATAAATCAAAGTATACATATACACATGTATACATACAAATAAATAAAAAATGAACATACTAATACACAAAAATATATGCAATGTTAATACACACACTCAACAAAAGCCTAAGTGCTCTGTGCATCATTGGCACGTCTTATGCGCAATATGTGAGTGTTACTTTGATTAGTGATGAATCCTGTAGAGTTTGAACAATGATAAGTTTGTGTATTTTGTATATTAGTGTGTCTGTGTTTCTTTGGTGTATCAGTGTATTTGTGTATTTTTTTATGGTATTAGTTTGTGTGAATAGAGTATGTTTTTTTTGTGTATGTCTTAGTTTGTGTTTCTATAATAGTGTATTTTATTGTGTTTGTTTGTTTGTTGTATTCGTGTGTTTGTGGAACATTTGTGCGTGTTATCACGGTGTGTAGCTGTATATGTATATGCTGATTGGTGTGTTATTGTGTTAGCATTTGTGTTTGTTTAATAGTGTGTTTTGTATATTAGTGTTTGTATTTTTGGTGGATAAGTGTTTGCATTTTGGTGGATTAGCTTGTGTGAACACTACATGTGAATGGAGTGTATGTATATTAGTGAATTCATGTGTGTTTGTGTATGTGTTTTGGCGTATTAATATATTTATTTTGTGGTGTATGAGTATGCATTAACAGAGTGTGTGTGAGAGGGTGTATTAGTGTGTGTAATAGTGTATTGGCGTTTTTTGTTTTTTTGATGTATTATGTGTATTTTTTGGAATATTGGTGTTTGTTAACAGTGTGCAAGTGTGTATGTATTTTGGTATGATAGTGTGTTTTTTTCATTTTTGTGTGTTAACAGTGTGATTATGTGTGTGTATTTTAGTGATGGCATGCGCATGTGTGCGAAACACAATGTGTGTTTTGGTGTATTTTTTTGTCTATTTGCGTTTTTGTGTATTCGTTTGTGTTTTTATGTGTATAAATATCTATGCTTTTGTGTAATACCATTGTGTATGTGTATTTGTGTATTAGTAATTGTAATAGGAACAACTACTCTGTTGCCATACTTGCATAGAGTATTTTATTTCTTAAATTTTTGTGCTATGACTCGACGTTTAATATTGCCTATTGAGTGTTATAGTACTATAAAACGATGGAGGAAAGACCAACTTATTGAAATTTGGGAGGCTCATAAAGCAACATGGAAAATTATCATTAGGTGAGCTTGTAACAATTTTAGATTTTTGCTTGTGTATTTATATACCATTGTTATGACTAAATGTGTGCTATTGTTTATTGTGTAGTACCTTGAGATGGTGGAGGAAAGATCAGCCCATTGAAATTTGGGAAGCTCATCAAGTAGTAATTCAAGGAGTTGCAGATTTATCTGGCGACCTTGTGACAGGTGTAGATTTTTTTTTGAGTATTGTATGTCATTGATTTTGTGGTATGCGACTCTTTCAATGTTATCTTTTCTTCCCTTGTAAAATATTTAATTAAGATTTCTTGCAGTTCTCAAACTATACAGGCACTAATGTTGAAGTTTGAAGTTCCTACACCATGTTGGCTCTAGCTATGCTATTTTTGTCAATGGTAATCGAGGTTCAAGTGACACAACTGTACAACTACTTTTGAAGAGCATACGTGTTCGCTTCTTGCACGTCTACAAGTCTATTGCTTTTAGATATCTTTGAGTAGATGTTTTTAGCTTTCATTTTTAAATATTGATGATATTTTTTCGTAATAATTATTGTGGTGGTTAAAAGTTTTCACTACTAGTGGAAAACTTGATTTAATTATTGTATTTTAGATTAATCTTTAAATTTACAAGTTATGAAAAAAGGACACACACAGACAACACACACTAATATATCAAAACACATACATTAATACACCAAAAACACAAACATTCTAATACACCAAAACAAACATACACACTATGACACTAAACCACGCATGCAATATTTACACACATTGTTAATACACACACACACACACTATACATCAAAGTATACATACAAGCACTTACACATACAAATACGTAAAAAATGCACATTAATATACAAAAACATATACATCATTAATACACACATTCAACAAAGCGTAAGTGCCTTGCGCATCACTGACACATCTCATCGAACCTAAATGTGTTAAGTGTTACTTTGATTAGTGATTCATCCTTTAAAATTTAATAAACTATTTTAATTTTGAATTATGATTAGTTTGTGTATTTTGTGTATTAGTGTGTCTGTATTTCTTTGGCATATTAGTATATGGGTGTATTTTTTGTGGTGTTAGTGTATGTTTGCGGTACATTTGTGTGTTTACATGGTGTGTGTTAATACAATGTGGGTATGCATCTATATGCTGATTAGTGTGCCTATTTGTATTTGTGTGCGCGCGTTTTGGTGTTTTACTGTGTTTGCATTTGTGTTTGTTTAATAATGTGTTTTGGTAAATTAGTGTCTGTATTTTTAGTGGATTAGCCTGNTTCTTAATAATTTTGTTGTGGTGGTTTTTCACTGTTAGCAGAAAACTTGATTTAATTATTGTATTTTAGATAAATCTTTAAATTTTCAAGTTATGCAAAAAAGACACATATATACACACTAATATACCAAAACACACACTAATATATCAAAAACACAAACATATTAATACACCAAAATACACACACACACTAAGACTGTAAACCATGCATGCAATGCTTACACACATAGTTAAAAAACACACTAATAAATCAAAGTATACATATACACATGTATACATACAAATAAATAAAAAATGAACATACTAATACACAAAAATATATGCAATGTTAATACACACACTCAACAAAAGCCTAAGTGCTCTGTGCATCATTGGCACGTCTTATGCGCAATATGTGAGTGTTACTTTGATTAGTGATGAATCCTGTAGAGTTTGAACAATGATAAGTTTGTGTATTTTGTATATTAGTGTGTCTGTGTTTCTTTGGTGTATCAGTGTATTTGTGTATTTTTTTATGGTATTAGTTTGTGTGAATAGAGTATGTTTTTTTTGTGTATGTCTTAGTTTGTGTTTCTATAATAGTGTATTTTATTGTGTTTGTTTGTTTGTTGTATTCGTGTGTTTGTGGAACATTTGTGCGTGTTATCACGGTGTGTAGCTGTATATGTATATGCTGATTGGTGTGTTATTGTGTTAGCATTTATGTTTGTTTAATAGTGTGTTTTGTATATTAGTGTTTGTATTTTTGGTGGATAAGTGTTTGCATTTTGGTGGATTAGCTTGTGTGAACACTACATGTGAATGGAGTGTATGTATATTAGTGAATTCATGTGTGTTTGTGTATGTGTTTTGGCATATTAATATATTTATTTTGTGGTGTATGAGTATGCATTAACAGAGTGTGTGTGAGAGGGTGTATTAGTGTGTAATAGTGTATTGGCGTTTGTGTTTTTTTGATGTATTATGTGTATTTTTTGGAATATTGGTGTTTGTTAACAGTGTGCGAGTGTGTATGTATTTGGGTATGATAGTGTGTTTTTTTCATTTTTGTGTGTTAACAGTGTGATTATGTGTGTGTATTTTAGTGATGGCATGCGCATGTGTGCGAAACACAATGTGTGTTTTGGTGTATTTTTTTGTCTATTTGCGTTTTTGTGTATTCGTTTGTGTTTTTATGTGTATAAATATCTATGCTTTTGTGTAATACCATTGTGTATGTATATTTGTGTATTAGTAATTGTAATAGGAACAACTACTCTGTTGCCATACTTGCATAGAGTATTTTATTTCTTAAATTTTTGTGCTATGACTTGACGTTTAATATTGCCTATTGAGTGTTATAGTACTATAAAACGATGGAGGAAAGACCAACTTATTGAAATTTGGGAGGCTCATAAAGTAGCATTGAAAATTATCATTAGGTGAGCTTGCAACAATTTTAGATTTTTGCTTAAGTATTTATGTACTATTGCTATGACTAAATGTGTGCTATTGCTTATTGAGTGTAGTACCTTAAGATGGTGGAGGAAAGACCTGCCCATTGAAATTTGAGAGGCTTGTTAACCAGTAATTAAAAGAGTTGCAGATTTACTTGGCAAGCTTGTGACAGGTGTAGATTTTTCTTTGAGTATTGTATGTCATTGATTTTGTGGTATGCAACTGTTATCTTTTCTTCCCTTCTTGAAAAATATTTAATACTTATTGTATCCGATCTCAATCCTTTTCTTAAGATTTCTTGCAGTTCTCAAACTATATAGGCACTAATGTTGAAGTTTGAAGTTCCTACACCATGTTGGCTCTAGCTATACTATTTTTGTCAATGACTCGATGGTAATTGAGGTTCAAGTGACACATCTGTACAACTAATTTTGAAGAGCATACATGTTCGCTTCTTGCATGTCTACAAGTCTATTGCTTTTAGATATCTTTGAGTAGATGTTTTAGCTTCCATTTTTAAATATTAATGATGTGTTTTCTTAATAATTATTGTGGTGGTTGAAAGTTTTGACTACTAGTAGAAAACTTGATATAATTATTGTGTTCTAGATTAATCTTTAAATTTACAAGTTATGAAAAAAGGATACACACACAGACAACACACTAATATATCAAAAAACACACACTAATATACCAAAAACACAAACATTCTGATACACCAAAACACACATACACACTAGGACACTAAATCACGCATGCAATATTTGCACACATTGTTAACACCCCACACACTAATACATCCAAGTATACATACAAGCACTTAACACATACAAATACATAAAAAATGCACATTAATATACAAGAACACATACAATGTTAATACACACACTCAACAAACCGTAAGTGCTCTGCGCATCACTGACACATCCACCGAACCTAAATGTGCAGAGTGTTGCTTTGATTAGTGATCTATCTTGTAAAATTTAATAAACTATTTTAATTTTGAATAATGATTAGTTTGTGTATTAATGTGTTTGTATTTCTTTGGCATATCAGTATATGAGTGTGTTTTTTGTTGTTTTAGTGTATGTTTGCGGTACATTTGTGCGTTTACATGGTGTGTGTTAATGCGGTGTGGGTATGCATGTATATTTTGATTAGTGTGCCTATCTATATTTGTGTGTGTGCATTTTTGTGTGTTATTGTGTTTGCATTTGTGTTTTGGTAAATTAGTGTTTGTATTTTTAGTGGATTAGTCTGTGTTAACACTACACGTGAATGAAGTGTATGTATTTTTGTGAATTTAATGTATGTGTTTGTGTATGCNGTACATTTGTGCGTTTACATGGTGTGTGTTAATGCGGTGTGGGTATGCATGTATATTCTGATTAGTGTGCCTATCTATATTTGTGTGTGTGCATTTTGGTGTGTTATTGTGTTTGCATCTGTGTTTTGGTAAATTAGTGTTTGTATTTTTAGTGGATTAGTCTGTGTTAACACTACACGTGAATGAAGTGTATGTATTTTTTGTGAATTTAATGTATGTGTTTGTGTATGTATTTTGGTGTATTAATGTGCTTATTTTGTGGTGCATTAGTGTGTATTAACAGAGTGTGAGGGAGGGTGTATTAGTGTCTGTGTAATAGTGTGTTGGTGTTTATGTTTTTTTATGTATTATGTGTATTTTTTGGTGTATTAGTGTTTGTTAACACAATGTATGGGTGTGTATGTATTTCGGTATGTTAGTGTGTGTGGTGTGTANTTTTTTATGTATTATGTGTATTTTTTGGTGTATTAGTGTTTGTTAACACAATGTATGTATTTCGGCATGTTAGTGTGTGGGGTGTGTATNTGTGTAATAGTGTGTTGGTGTTTATGTTTTTTTATGTATTATGTGTATTTTTTGGTGTATTAGTGTTTGTTAACACAATGTATGGGTGTGTATGTATTTCGGTATGTTAGTGTGTGTGGTGTGTATTTTTTTCATGTATTAGCTTGTGTTTTAACATTGTGATTATGTGCTTGTATTTTAGTAATGATGTGCTCACGTGTGCATGTGTTTATGTAATAATTTATTTTTGTGCGCATGTTTTTGGCATGTTAATACAATGTGTTGATGTATTTTTGTATATATTTGTGTTTTTGTGTATTTGTTTGTGTGTGTTTATGTGTATTAATATCTGTTATATTAATATCTGTGTTTTTGTGTAATACCGTTGTATATGTGTTTTTGTGTATTAGAAATTGCAATAGGAACGACTAACCCTCTACAAATACTCTGTTGCCATACTTGCATAGAGTATTTTATTTTTAAAATTTTTCTGCTATGAGTCGACNTACCGTTGTATATGTGTTTTTGTGTATTAGAAATTGCAATAGGAACGACTAACCCTCAACAAATACTCTGTTGCCATACTTGCATAGAGTATTTTATTTTTAAAATTTTTCTGCTATGAGTCGACGTTTAATATTGCCTATTGAGTGCTGTAGTACTATAAAACAATGGAGGAAAGATCAATTTATTGAAATTTGAGAGGCTCATAGAATAGCAATCCAAGCAGTTACAGACTTACCATTGGGTAAGCTTGTAACGGTTTTAGTTTTTTGTTTGAGTATATATATACTATTACTATGAGTAACTAAATGTGTGTTGTAGCTTATTGTATGTAGTACCTTCAGATGGTGGAGAGAAGATTAACCCATTGAAATTTGGGAGGCTCGTCAAGCAACAATCCAAGGAGTTGCAGATTTATCTGCATGCGAGCTTGTGACAGGTATAGATTTTTTTTGGACTATTGTATGAGTATTGATTTTGTAGTATGTGACTCTTTCAGTGTTATCTTTTCTTTTCTTGTAAAATATGTAAATATTGTTTGCAATCTCAATCCTTTGCTTAAGATTTCTTGTAGTTCTCATACTATACTNGCTTGTGACAGGTATAGATTTTTTTTGGACTATTGTATGAGTATTGATTTTGTAGTATGTGATTCTTTCAGTGTTATCTTTTCTTTTCTTGTAAAATATGTAAATATTGTTTGCAATCTCAATCCTTTGCTTAAGATTTCTTATAGTTCTCATACTATACAGGCACTGCTGTTGAAGCTTGAAGTTTCTACAACAAGTTGGCTCTAGTTATGTTATTTTTATCAATGGTAATTGAGATTCTAGTGACATAACTATACAACTATTTTTGAAGAGTATACAGGTTTGCTTCTTGATGTCTACATGACTATTGCTTTTGTTGGATATTTTGGAGTAGATGTTCTAGTTTTCATTTTTAAATATTAATGATGTATTTTCTTAATAATTGTTGTGGCANATGTTCTAGTTTTCATTTTTAAATATTAATGATGTATTTTCTTAATAATTGTTGTGGCAGTTGAAAGTTTTCACTACTAGTAGAAACCTTGATTTAATTGTTGTATTCTAGATAAATCTTTAAATTTGTAAATTATGAAAAAAGAACACACACATTGACAACACACACTAATATATCAAAACANAGATAAATCTTTAAATTTGTAAATTATGAAAAAAGAACACACACATTGACAACACACTAATATATCAAAACACACTCACTAATACACAAAAAACACAAACATTCTAATATACTAAAACACACATACGCACTAAGACACTAAATCATGCATGCAATGTTTACACACATTATTAACACACTCACACTAATACATCAAAGATATGTACACACACGTACACATGCAAATACGTAAAAAATGCATATACTAATACACAAAAACACATTCAAAGTTAATACACACACTCAACAAAGCGTAAGTGCTCTGTGCATCATTGGCACATTCCACTGAACCTAAATGTGCGAAGTGTTACTTTGATGAGTGATCCATCCCATAAAATTTAATAAATTATTTTAATTTTGAACAATGATTAGTTTGTGTATTTTGTGTTAGTGTGTCTGTATTTTGGTGTATTAGTATATGAGTGTGTTTTTTGTGGTATTAGTTTGTGTTTGCAGTACATTTGTGTGTTTTTATGGTGCGAGTTAATACGGTGTGTGGGTATGCATGTATATGCTGATTATTGTCTGTGTTTGTTTGTATGTGTGCGTTNCCAGGTTCAAGTGACACAATTGTACACGTACTTTTGAAGAGCATATAGGTTTGTTTTTTGCATGTCTACATGACTATTCCTTTTGGATATCTTTGAGTAGATGTTCTAGCTTTCATTTTTAAATATTAATGATTTGTTTTCTTAGTAATTGTTTTGGTGGTTGAAAGTTTTCATTGCAAGTAGAAAACTTTGATTTCATTGTTGTATTCTAGATGAATTTTTAAATATGCAAATTTTGAAAAAAAGATACTAAAACATACAAATTAATATACTAAATACATAAACATATTAATACACCAAAACACATACACACGAAGACACTAAACCATGCATGCAACACTTACACACATTGTTAACAAGCACACTAATACATCATAGACTTCTTAGTATGCATATACACGTACAAATACAAATACTTAAAAAAATAGACACACTAATAGACAAAAATACATACAATGTTAATACACGCACTTAACACAGCATAAGTGCTCTGCACATCATTGACACGTCCCAACAATCCTAAATGTGCAGTATGCGAGTGTTATTTTGATTAGTGATCCATCGCATAAAATTTAATACTCTTTTAATGTTGAACAATGATTAATTTGTGTGTATTGGTGTGAGTGTTTTTTTTGTGATATTAGTGTGTGAATTGAGCGTGTGTTTTTTGGTGTATGTTTTATTTTGTGTTTCTATAATAGTTTATTTTATTTTGTTTATTTGTTTATTTTATTAGCGTATGTGCGTATGTTTTTGCGGAACATTTATGTGTGTTAACAAGTGTGGGTGTACAAGTATATGCTGATTAGTGTGTGTGTTTTGGTGTGTTATTCTGTTTGCATTTGTGTTTGTTTAATTGTGTGTTTTGGTATATTAATGTGTTTTTTGGTGGATTAATGTTTGCATTTTGGTGGATTATCCGGTTTAACACTACATGTGAATGAAGTGTTTGTATTTTGGTGAATTAATGTGTGTTTGTGTATGGGTTTGAGTGTATTAATATGTTTATTTTGTGATGTATTAGTTTGTATTAACAAAGTGTGTGGAAGGGTGTATTAGTGTGTAATAGTGTGTGGGTGTCTATATTTTTTTGATGTATTATGCTTTTTTTTTGGTGTATTAGTGTTTGTTAACATAGTGTATGGGTGTGTATATATTTTGGTATATTAGAGTGTGTGGTGTGTGTATTTTTTTCATTTATAAGCTTGTGTTAATATTGTGATTATGTGTGTTTTAGTGATGGCGTGCGCATGTGTGCGTATGTGTTAACAAAATGTTTATTTTGGTGTATTCATTTGTGTGTTTTTACGTGTTTTAGTAGCTGTATTTTTGTGTAATATTGTTGTGTATGTGGTTTTGTGTATTAGTAGTTATATAGATAACTCCGTCAGTATTGTATTCAACACTGCCTGTCCTAAGCTAGGATAAAGGTAGGATAAAGGAGGAAGGTTGCATCAGGTATTAGTTAGCCAGCATAAAACTTTGTNCTAGGATAAAGGTAGGATAAAGGAGGAAGGTTGCATCAGGTATTAGTTAGCCAGCATAAAACTTTGTCGGTTCCACTGTAATGAGTCAAAACAATGATATATGTGCTAATACTAGGTCGTTTCCCATAAATGAATGACAAAGACACTCATATAGTACCCCAAATGATTGGGGCATAAGATGTGGTTTGGTTTAGTTTAGTAGTTGTAATAGGAACGACTAATCATTACAACTACTTTGTTGCCATACTTGCAATATTTTATTTCTTGATTTTTTTTGCTATGGCTCGATGATTAATATTGCCTATTTGAGTGTTGTAGTATCTTAAAATGATAGAGGAAAGATCAACTTATAAAAATTTGGGAGGTTCATAAAATAACAATTCAAGTAGTTAAAATAGCAATTCAAGGAGTTGCAGATTTACCTTTAGGCAAGCGGTGAGCTTGTTACTAGTGTAGATTTTTTTTTTAGTATTGTATGGTATTATTGATTTTGTGGTATGCGACTATTTTAGCGTTTTCTTTTTTTTTTCTTCTTGTAAAATAATTATTTTCTTTGATCTCAATCATTTGAAGATCCTACTCTATGTTGGCTCTAGCCGCACAATTTTTGTCAATAGTAATCTGGGTTCAAGTAACACAACTATACACCTACTTTTGAAGAGCATACATGTGTTTTTTTTGGTATTAGACAATTAGTGTGTCTGAACAGTGCGTTTTTTTTTTTTTTTTTTTTGTGTATGATTTACTATAATAGTGTATTTTATTGTGTTTATTTATTTATTTTAATAGTCTGTGTTTGTTTGCGGTACATTTGTGCACGTTAACACTCGATGTGTGTTAACACGATGTGTTGGTGTGCATGTGTATACTGATTAGTGTGTATGTGTGTTTTGGCGTGGTGTTGTGTTTGAATTTGTATTTGTTCAATCGTGTGTTTTGGTATATTAGTGTATTGTTTTTTGTGGATTAGTGTTTGCATTTTGGTGGATTTAACACACTTTACATGTGAGTGGAGTGTGTATTTTGGTGAATTAATGTGTGTTTTTATATGTGTTTTGGTGGATTAATGTGTTTATTTTGTGGTGTATTAGTGTGTATTAACAGTGTATGGGAGGGTGTATTTGTGTGTTGGTGTTTATATATATTTTTTTTATGTATTATGTGTTTTTTTGGAGTATTAGTGTTTATTAGCACACTATATTGGTGTGTATGTATTTTGATATATTAGTGCGGGTGGTGTGCGTATTTTTTTTCATTTATTAGCTTGTGTGTTAACAGTGTGATTATGTGTGTTTTAGTGATGGCGTGCGCACGTGTGTGTGTTTGTGTACTAATTTGTTTTTTGAGTGCATGTTTTTGGTGTGTTAGTGTGCGCGCTAACACAATGTGTATTTTTGTGTGTTTATTTGTATTTTTGTGTATTTGTTTGTGTTTTTACGTGTATAAGTATTTGTGTTTTTTTATGTAATACCGTTGTGTATATGTTTTTTTGAGTATTAATAGTTGTAATAGGAATGACTAACCTACTACAACTACTCAGTTGTTATACTTGCTTATAGTGTTTTATTTTTAAAATTTTTTTTGCTATAACTCGATGTTTAATATTGCCCATTGAGTGTTTTAGTACTTTAAAACGACTGAGGAAAGAACAATTTATTAAAATTTGGGAGACTCATAAAGCATAAATTCAAGCAATTATAGATTTGCAATGAGGTGAGCTTGTAACGGTTATAGGTTTTTACTTGAGTATTTATATACTATTGGTATGACAAAATTATGTGCTATTACTTATTGTGTGTAGTACCTTAAGAGGGTGGAGGGTAAACCAACCCATTGTAATTTGGGATTCTTGTCAAACAGCAATCCAAGGAGTTGTAGATTTACCTTCACGCGAGCGGCGGGCTTGTGACAGGTATAATTTTTCTTTTAGTATTGTATGGTATTGATTTTGTGGTATGTGACTCTTTCAACGTTTTTTTTTCTTCTCTGATAAAATTCTTAGTTATTGTCTTTGATCTCAATCCTTTGCTTAAGATTTCGTGTAGTTCTCGAATTGTATAGACATTAATATTGAAACTTGAAGATCTTACACCATGTTGGCACTGGTTATGCGATTTTTGTTGATGGTAATTCTGGTTCAAGTGAAACAACTGTACACCTACGTTTGAAGAGCATAAATGTTCGCTTCTTGTATATCTACATGACTATTTCTTTTGGATATCCTTGAGTAGATGCTCTACCTTTTATTTTGAAGTGTTAATTATGTGTTTTCTTAATAATTATTATGGTGGTAATGTTTTCACTGCTAGTAGAAAACTTGATTCAATTGTTGTATTCTAGATGAATCTTTAAATTTGCAAGTTATGAAACGAGGATACAAGCGCGCACACATGCTAAAACACACATTAATATATCAAAATATACACACACAAATGTACACATACAAATATGTAAAAAAATGCACATACTAATACAAAAAAATGCATACCAATGTTAATACACACTCAACCAAGCATAACTGTTTTTCACATCACTGACATGTCCCAGTGAACCTAAATGTGTAATATGTGAGTGTTATTTTGATTAATGATCTATTCCGTAAAATTTAATACTCTTTTAATTTTGAATAATGATTAGTTTATATGCATTTTGTGTATTAGTGTGTCTATGTTTCTTTGTTGTATCAGTGTATTAGAATGTTTTCTTTTTGGTAATTAGTGTGTGAACAGAGCGCGCGTTTTTTTTTTTTTGTGTATGTTTTAGTTTGTGATTGTATAATAGTTTAGTTTATTGTGTTTATTTGTTTATTTTATTAGTGTGTGTTTGCAGTACATTTGTGGGCGTTAACATGGGGTGTGTGTGTGCGCATGTATATAGTGATTAGTGTGTTATTGTGTTCGCACTTGTATTTGTTTAACGGTATATTTTGGTATATTAGTGTGTTTTTTTGGTGGATTAGTGTGTTGCATTTTGGTGGATTAGTATGTGCTAACACTACATGTGAATGAAGTGTGTATATTTTGGTGAATTAATGTGTGTGATTGTGTATGTGTTTAGGCGTATTAATATGTTTATTTTGTGGTGTATTAGTGTGTATTAATAGAGATTGTGGGATGGTGTATTAGTGTGTGTAATAGTGTGATGTTATTCATGTGCTTTTGATGTATTATGTGTGTTTTTTTGGAGTATTAGTGTTTGTTAACATAGTGTGTGGGTGATGTGTATTTTTTTCATGTATTATCTTGTGTGTTAGCAATGTGTTTATGTGTGTGTTTTAGTGATAGCGTGCGCACGTGTGCGTGTGTTTGTGTACTAATTTGTTTTTGTGTGTATGTTTTTGTTGTGCTAGTGTGCGTGGTAACACAATGTGTGTTTTTGTGTATTTATGTGTTTATTTGGTTTTTTGTGTATTCATTTGTGTGTTTATTTGGTTTTTTGTGTATTCATTTGTGTGTTTTTACGTGTATAAGTATCTGTGTTTTTTGTGTAATACTTTTGTGTGTATGTATTTTTGAATATTAGTAATTGTGATAGGAACGACTAACCTATTACAACTGCTTAGCTACCATACTAGCTTATAGTATTTTATTTCTTAAATTTTTTTGCTATAACTCGATGTTTAATATTACTTATTGAGTGTTGTAGTACCTTAAAATGGAGGAAAGACCAACTTATTTAAATTTGGGAGGCTCATATAGTAGCAATCCAAGCAGTTATAAATTTACCTTGAGGTAAGCTTGTAACGGTTGTAGATTTTTGCTTGAATATTTATATACTATTGCTATGACTAAATGTGTTTTGTTGCTTATTGTGTGTAGTACCTTAAGATGGTGGAGGGAAGACTAACCTGTTGTAATTTGGGAGGCTTGTCAGGTAGCAATCTAAGGAGTTATAGATTTACCTTCAAGCGAGTTTGTGATAGGTGTAGATTTTTCTTTAAACATTATATGGTATTAATTTTGTGGCATGCGACTCTTTCAACATTTTCTTTTCTTCTCATTTTGTCAAATACTTAGTTATTTCCTTCAATCTCAATTTTTTGTTTAAGATTTCTTGCAGATCTTGATCTATAAAAACATTAATGTCGAAGCTTAAAGGTCCTGCACCATGTTGGCTATAACTACGTGATTTTTGTCAATGGTATTTCAAGCTCAAGTGACACACTGTAAGCCTACTTTTGAAGAGCATACTTGTTCGTTTCTTGCATGTCTAAGTTACTATTCCTTTTGGATATCTTTGAGTAAATGCTCTACTTTCTTTTTTAAATATTAGTGATGTGTTTCTTAATAATTGTTGTGTTGGTGTAAAGTTTTCACTGTTATTAGAAAACTTGATCTAATTGTTGTATTCTAAATGAATTTTTAAATTTGTAAGTTATGAAAAAAGGACACACACACACACACACACTATATATATATATATATATACACCAAACCACACATACTTGTACACCAAAATACACATACACACTAAGACACGAAACCACACATGCAATGCAACACATTGTTAACACACATAAATACATCAAAGTATATATATACACACGTACAGATACAAATACGTAATAAATGCACATACTAATGTATAAAAACACATACAATGTTAATACATACACCCGAAAAAGCGAAAGTGCTCCGCTCATCATTGACACGTCCCATTGAACCTAAATGTTCAATATGTGAGTGTTACTTTGATTAGTGATCCATCCCGTAAAATTTAATAAACTTTTTAATTTTAAACAATGATTAGTTTTTGTGTGTTACTGTGTCTGTGTTTCTTTTGTATATTAGTGTATGAGTGTTTTTTGTGGTGTTAGTGTGTGTGAAACGTGTGTTTTGGAATATGTTTTTTTTTTTGTTTATGTTTTAGTTTGTGTTTCTATAATAGTGTATTTTATTATGTTTATTTGTTTGTTTTATTAGTGTGTATATGTTTGCGGTACATTTTTGTGTGCTAACACGGTGTGTGTGTGTATGCATGTATATGCTGATTATTGTTTCTGTGTGTTAAGAGTGTGCGTTTTGGTGTGTTATTCTGCTTGCATTTGTGTTTATTTAATAGTGTTTTTTGTATATTAGTTTCTATGTTTTTGGTGGATTAGTGTTTGCATTTTGGTGGAATAGCCTGTGTTAACACTACATGTGTGGAGTGTATGTATTTTGGTGGATTAATGTTTGTATTTGTGTTTGTGTTAAGGTGTATTAATGTGTTTATTTTATGGTGTATTAGTGTGTATTAACAGTGTGTGGAAGGGTGTATTAGTATGTGTGTGTGGAAGGGTGTATTAGTATGTGTATCGTGTCCATAGTTATCAAATCGTGTATTGAAAGGCTTATCATTTTTTAAAAATAGTGTATCGTATCGTATCGTGTATCGTAAGATATGGTATAATTTTAAATAAATAATAAAAAAATATATATATTTTTAAAAAAAAAATCATAGACCCAAAAAAATATAGCATTTTATTAATATTCCACTAAATATTTAAGTCATCAACATAGTTCACTAATATTTAAGGCAAAGTTCGCACTATAGATCACTAATTCAAACTTCAAACACCCAAGAGACTTCTAATCTAAAATTTTAACATCCATTCAAGAAATTTTGATACAAAAAAATAATAATTGGTTTTGTAAAAAAATTAACATCATTCTTACACAGCACAGGTTTGCTGAAGTCTCTAAAGAAGAAAGAAGCAGCTGCGGAATCAGATCAAAGGTAGCATCAATGGCTTTTAAGAGGAATAGAGTTGCCTTCGTCGATGAAGAATAGAGAGAAAAGAGACAGTGGACCTAGACACACTGAGGGAAACAGAGTTCGTTGTCAATGAAGAACGTGGAGACTGGGCTTGTCGTCTTGAAGGACAAAGGGCTTAGAGCCTTAGATACACAGAGCTTCGTCATCGTCAAGAATAGAGAGAATAGAGAGAGGCCCAGCGAAGAACACCCAGAAGCTCTGATCCAGCAGAGAACACCCTGAATTTGTGATCCAACGAAGAACACCCAGAAACCAGAAGCTCTGATCGAGTGAAGAACACCCAGAAGCCAAGAATGGAGAAATGAAGAATGGAATGATCGTGAAGAAGAGAGATTTTATTTTTTTTGTAAATTCTAGTCATTGAAACAACGTCGTTTCAGTGGCTATAGGGATAAAAAAAATCAACCTCTAACTCAAAATGAAAAAAAAAAAAAAAACTAAATAACATATGCACGTATCGTTCGTATTGTAAAAACGTATCGTGTATCGGACAATACAACGCGAAAACGATACAGAAGTATGATTCGTATCGGGATCCCTCCGTATCGTAACGTATTGTACGATACATGTCGCTTACCGTACGATATTAACAACTATGATTGTGTCTGTGTAATAGTGTGTTGGTGTCTATGTTTTTTCAATGTATTATGTTTGTTTTTTGGTGTATTAATATTTGTTAAGACAGTGTGTATGTATTTTGGTATATAAGTGTGTGGTGTGTATTTTTTTCATGTAGTAGCCTGTGTTAAGAGTGTGATTATGTGTGTATTTTAGTGTGATGGCGTGCGCACGTGTGCGTGTGTTTGTGTACTAATTTATTTTTGTGTGTTCATGTTTTTGTTGTGTTAGTGTGCATGTTAACACAATATGTGTTTTGGTNAGTGTGTATGTATTTTGGTATATAAGTGTGTGTGGTGTGTATTTTTTTCGTGTAGTAGCCTGTGTTAAGAGTGTGATTATGTGTGTATTTTAGTGTGATGGCGTGCGCACGTGTGCGTGTGTTTGTGTACTAATTTATTTTTGTGTTCATGTTTTGGTTGTGTTAGTGTGCATGTTAACACAATATGTGTTTTGGTGTGTTAGTGTGCTTGTNTGTGTTCATGTTTTTGTTGTGTTAGTGTGCATGTTAACACAATATGTGTTTTGGTGTGTTAGTGTGCTTGTTAACACAATGTGTGTTTTGGTATATTTGTGTTTTTGTGTATTCGTTTGTGTGTTTTTGTGTAATACCATTGTGTATATGTGTTTTTGTGTGTTAGTAGTTATAATAGAAACGACTAACCTATTACAACTACTCTCCCGCCATATTTGCTTACAGTATTTTATTTCTTAAATTTTTGTGCTATGACTCGATGTTTAATGTTGTCTATTGAGTGTTGTAATACTTTAAAACGATGGAGGAAAGACAAACTTTTTGAAATTTAGGAGCCTCATAAAGCATCAATTCAAGCAGTTACAGATTTACTATTAGGTGAGTTTATAACAGTTGTAGATTTTTGTTTGATTATTATATGCTATTTATTGTTTTGTCTCAATGTGTGCAATTATTACTTATTGTGTAGCACCTTAAGAAGGTAGAGGGAAGACCAACCCATTTAAATTTGGGAGGCTCATAAAGAAGAAAGCCAAACAGTTGTTGATTTACCTTTAGGCGAGCTTGTGTTAGGTGTAAATTTTTCATTGATTTTTGAATGATATCTATTTTGTAGTATGATAGTGTTTGTTTTTTTTTTTTTTGTAAAATTCTTAATTATTGTCTTCGATCTCAGTTCTTTGCTTAAGAATTCTTGCAGTTATTGAACTATTAAGACACTAATGTTGAAGCTTGAAGACCTTACACCATGTTGCTCTAGGTATGAATGAACGATGACAATTTTTTTTAGTGGTAATCCACAGGTTCCAAGTGACACAACTGTACACCTACTTTTGAAGAGCATACAGGCTGGTTTCTTGCATGTATACATGACTATTTCTTTTTGAATATTTTTTAGTAGATGTTCGAGCTTTCATTTTTTAATATTAATGATGTTTTTTCTTAATACTTGTGGTGGTAGTTGAGAAAGGTTTCATTGCTTGTGGAAAACTTGATTTAATTGTTGTATTCTAGATTAATTTTTAAATTTACAAGTTATGAAGAAAAGACACAAATATACCAAAATACATACACTAATACACCTAAAACACAAACATACTAATACCCCAAAACACATACACACTAATACACCAAAACATATATACACTAAGACATTAATTATGTATTAAAATTTCATGGATGTTTGGTTATATACTTATCCTATTGTGCGATTCTCAAGATTTTGGTGATTGTTTTGATCTTATTTTAGAAGGGTGTTAATGAAATTTTGGAGAATCAACTTCAATCCATGTTGAATTTGTTGTTTTCTTTTTTATGCTTTTATTGATAATGTACATAAACTCTGGACGTAGGAAAAGGAAGGGGTGGGGGGAAGTGAATGAAAAGTCTTAGTTAGTGCCTTATCGCTTTCGAAGATTAGCTGAAAATTTTTATTTTGGATGAATTTTTATGGTAGTTTTGATTAGCAGTAGCAATAGTTGTTGAGAAATAGGGGACCCTAAATCATATGCTAGGCTTAAGATCTCAAAAGTTTGATGTTTGCAACATCTATTGAGCCTTGTTTGGTCCTTGGATTGTGAATGTTGATTGTGAAATTGAGTGAAGTTGTGTTTAAGAACCAAATTGACTGGCATAGTATGTGTTGGGATTTAACACGATTTAAATCCATTAACAAACACACACAATCGAAGAACAAATTAAGAATATAAAGCAATAAGAAACAAGAAAGAACGAGACACAGATTTTTCGTGGCTCGGCAATTTGCCTACGTCCACGAAGCTGCAGGGATTTCACTATTGAGAGANTTCGTGACTCGGCAATTTGCCTACGTCCACGAAGCTGCAGGGATTTCACTATTGAGAAAGTTGANTTCGTGGCTCGGCAATTTGCCTACGTCCACGAAGCTGCAGGGATTTCACTATTGAGAGAGTTGAATACAGAGAGCGGCTGTACAATCCATAATTAACCCTAATCACCAAAACAACAGGGTTTATATGTCCTACGCACTGGGCTGTATAACGGACTAAGCCTCAGAAAATTTTCATTAAAAACCACACAACATTACTTCGGGTTGGGTCATCATCCGGATCACATNATAATTAACCCTAATCACAAAAACAACAGGGTTTATATGTCCTACGCACTGGGCTGTATAACAGACTAAGCCTCAGAAAATTTTTCATTAAAAACCACACAACATCACTTCGGGTCGGGTCATCATCCGGATCACATATACAAACTAGACTCCATAAAAAAAACCAACAATTCTCCCACTTGGAGACTAGTTCAAAAACCAACATCAAAACTGCAATCTTTCCAAAACACAATCTCTCATCCCCCTGCAGCTCTTCCTCTTGTCCTCAAGTTGAGAGACCCACAGAAGCTGAACAAGACTTCAGCTTCTCCACAGTAACCACTTTCGTAAACATATCTGCCGGATTATCCCTTGTGTGAATCTTCTCCAAAGTGAACTCCCCATCCTCCAACAAAGAGCGAATAAAATGATACTTTATGTCGATATGCTTGGTTCTCGAATGAAAGGCTGCATTCTTTGCCAGATGTATAGCACTCTGACTATCGCTGAACAATTTAGAATTGTCTTGCTCTTTACCCAACTCTTTCATGAAACTCCTCAGCCATACCATCTCNCTAACTCTTTTATGAAACTCCTCAGCCATACCATCTCCTTGCATGCCTCCGTGGCTGTAACATACTC
>CAUOFW020004880.1:170167-201336 GCA_963454935.2 Ilex paraguariensis | reverse complement strand
CACACACAATCGAAGAACAAATCAAGAATATAAAGCAATAAGAAACAAGAAAGAACGAGACACAGATTTTACGTGGTTCGGCAATTTGCCTACGTCCACGAAGCTGCAGGGATTTCACTATTGAGAGAGTTGAATACAGAGAGCGGCTGTACAATCCATAATTAACCCTAATCACCAAAACAACAGGGTTTATATGTCCTACGCATTGGGCTGTATAACGGGCCCAAAAATTTTTCCTCAGGGGCATTGCCCCCGAACTCCCACAAGGCTTGTCCATGAGCGCTACGGCTTGGGCCTATCGGCCCAAGCCTTCGCTTCATGGACTAAGCTTCAGAAAAATTTTCATTAAAAACCACACAACATTACTTCGGGTCGGATCATCATCCGGATCACATATACAAACTAGACTCCATAAAAAAAAACCAACAGTATGAGGATTCATTCTTAGAGATATGGTAATTGAGTTCAATTGAAGTGTTCAGAGATGCATTGGCTTCGAGAATCTCAACAAGGTCATCTCTTTGGCTCTCTTTATGACCCTCGATGTCATTCAAAGTAGTGGTTGTTGAGAAAAGTGAATTGGGTGACATAAAGATAAGTAAAACTAACTAAATAAAGGCATTTTTACTGCAGCTTTATTTGGTGCCACCAGACTGGTGACATTTGACAAACAAAAAGTAAAGTGAGATATTTCCCTTTTCCTCTGTTTTCATGTTAGTTAAATGATGTCTTAACACAATGGTCTACTGTGAGATTATCTTGTTGTTTCATTTTTATATCAAATCCTTACTTTCCCTATATTATAGGCTTTATTATAATTGTTGGTCTTGTATATTGTTTTGAATCACAAAGGAAAAGGAAAGAAAGACCAAGGATTTTTGGAAAGGGAATCCTCAAATAGCATAATGTTTGTTACCCGATAAAAGATGAACCGTAATGCATTTAAGAATAGTCATGCTTTTGAGTAGCTTAATTTCACTGGTTCACTATGTTTGAGATGTGTCTAAGAGAGAGAGTGGAAGAGAGAGAGGCAGTCCTTTTGTGACTGGAGAGGGATAGGAGGCCCAATCCAAGAAAAGAGGGGGGAGGTCTTGGTCTCTGTCCGCTTCACTCTAGATTCAGGTTCCTTTCACTTTCCTGGCCCTGTCTACTACACCAACCAAGCCTTTTCATAGGCTNTCTAAGAAAGAGAGTGGAAGAGAGAGAGGCAGTCCTTTTGTGACAGGAGAGGGATAGGAGGCCCAATCCAAGAAAAGAGGGGGGAGGTCTTGGTCTCTGTCCGCTTCACTCTAGATTCAGGTTCCTTTCACTTTCCTGGCCCTGTCTACTACACCAACCAAGCCTTTTCATAGGCTTAGTTTATCTGAAGTTGAATATGAACCGATATGGTGGTTGGTGTTATTTTCCTACTCGGTTGACCATGGTTTTCAATTGCTTCTATTGTTTCACTAGTTGATTTTGGATTTGGATGGTATAGTTTTAACTTTCATATCGAATGATGATATTTGTGTATTTTATTTAGGGTCTCAGAATGGAAAGAAAAGGTGGAAAATCTTGAACTGGATATGACGTTGGTTCACAATTCTAGGGTTTTATGTTGTTCATTTCGATGGACTTGAATTGATAATGGATATGAGGGGAAATGAAGGTTCCATTGTTGCCTTTCAAAGTTGTGATCTTTGGAAATTGGTTTTCTTCCCCAATTGAAAATGGTTGACTGCAATCCCATCTGATTTTTTGGGTAATGATGATACCAAGGGCCTGAGAAGCTGATCATTGCTTAGCAGTAGAAGATTACACCAAGCGTCAGCTTTTGCAGCTCAACTACCTTAGCAGCAGCAGTAGCCCAAGCGGGCGGCTAGGTTGAGGTTTTATTTAGCAGTGGCTAGTGGCTCAAGCTGTTAGGAAGGAAAAAGATGAAGCTGCGAATTGCAGAAGCTGTGGTGGTGGATGTGGGCATGATCGTGGTGGTGGTTTAAATGCAGACTCTGCCAACATCAAGAATTCATTTGGCAACAGTTGATTCTGTGGTGCTGGTACCCCTGAAGAGGCAGATACTAGAAAACCTTTCAAATGGGCATTGTGTCTATGGTGCGCCTTGTGATCATTTGCATGGAGATTGCCATGGTTGTTTTAGTAATGAAGGAGTGGGTTTGTGGAATGGCATCATAATATGGTGTTTCAACTCCGCATTGGAACTTGTCGTGGAAGTGACATCAAACATGATGGAGTTGGTCGAGGGAACTGGAGAACTCAAACTGATCCATTTCCAAGCCTGTACTCTTTCAACTTAGTTTAAAGCTCTGATAAAAACATGTAGATAAATGCTAAATCACATCTACTGCAGGTAACCATGGAACACACTATTCAATACACCCTTATGTTCATGCCTACATACACTTCAAACTAATAAAGTCTAGCTACTAAGATAGTTTCTTAACAACTACCNAGCTTAGTGTAAAGCTCTGATAAAAACATGTAGATAAATGCTAAATCACATCCACTGCAAGTAACCATGGAACACACTATTCAATACACCCTTATGTTCATGCCTACATACACTTCAAACTAATGAAGTCTAGCTACTAAGATAGTTTCTTAACAACTACCGCACCAGCTTTTCAGTTTATTCATGTTGATATGTAGCTTAGTGCATAAAAGTATTTCTTTTTTGCTCTCAGGTTCAAAATTTCTAGCCTTGATCTTTGCCCTACTTCATGGCAGCTTGATGTTGGAGCCTGACAAATGAATAGTAAACACTATGTTCTCCTTTTGCGGGTAACTTACCATGAGAACCCTCTTCTACAATTCTTCCAATGTCAATCACTGAAATTTTATTCGAATTTTGAATTGTGGATAGTCGATGAGCTACAACCAAGCATGTCCTATTGGTCATAGTCTTTTCCAGTGCATCTTGTACTAGGTTCTCCGATTTAACATCTAATGCACTTGTTGCCTCATCTAAAAGTAATTTGGCAGGATTTTTCAAAATTGCTCGAGCAAGAGTTAACCTTTGTTTTTGGCCCCCTGATAACTGCACGCCTCTTTCTCCACAGTAGGTTGCATACCCATCTTTCATTGAATTGCTTTGCAAATAATTTTGGTTTACTTTTAGGTTTTGACTTAGTTCACAGAGACAGACATAGATACTAATACACAAAACACACGACAGAGAGAGAGAGAGAGATAGCTTATAAATTCATGGGCATTTTCCAGAGTAGTAGCTTCAATAATCTCTGCTTCAGTTGCATTCTCCTTTGCATATGCAATGTTTTCATGGATTGTTCCAGCAAAAATTGTGGGCTCCTGACTAACCAATGTAATATGTGACCTTAGAGCTCTTAGATTGTATTTTTTGATGCCAATCCCATCCACTTCCACAGACCCCTTTGATGGGTCGTAAAATCTCTCAATTAGTCTGATGATTGTTGATTTTTCAGAACCACTTGTGCCCACTAATGCAACGACGTCTCCAGCATCAATCTTTAAGCTTAGACTCATAAGGACCATCTGTTTTGGTCTAGTTGGATAAAAGAATTGACCTCTTTAAGCTCCATATCCATTTATCTTTACTGGACAGAACGCATATGGTTTATCTGGGTCCATCTTGCTATTTCTTTTCAAAATTGCGAAGATTGATAGTAATGCATTGGTCCCCTTCGATAATTCCATAGTCATGCTTCCAATCTCTTCTATAATTCTCCCTATTGATACCAAGATGAAGAATGTCTGAAAGAGTTGCTTTTATGTGATATTGCCACAGTACAAAAGCCTTCCTCCATACTAGAAAAGTAATCCTGCATTGGCAGCAGTGAGGGAACTGTGAGCTAAATAGTCGTAGCCCTGCATACCAAGATTGTATATGGCTCTCTTTCTTGGGGCCAATCTGTGCATCCTCAAATAGTGCCATAATCTTATCCTGAGAATAAAATGCAGTGATGATTCTTTGGTTGCCAACAGCCTCGCTTGCTAATTCGCTACTCTTGTTCTGGGCTTTTAAGATTTTCCTAGACATGCTCCTCATCATTACTACTCTCACATAAAATGATCCAATGATGAGCGATTGCATAGCAATAGCAACAAAAGCAAGTTTCCAAGCCAATACTATACCCAAAATAACTGCCAAAGTTCCTTCTGTGATGGCCGATACCAAGAATGCCAAACGATCTACAACAAGAGTTCTTACCATGGTCGTGCCTGTAGATAATCTAGAACAGAGGGCGCCACTGCTACTGTTTTCCTGATCAAACCATTCAATCTCAAATGTCAGGATCTTGGCAAATATTGATTCTCTAACTTCGTTGGTCGAATTCTCTCCCGTTACTCCGAAATTGTAATGTTGAATCTCATTGAGATGAAAGTGGAGACGGAAAAGGCTAAGAAAGCAAAGCAATATATTTTTGTTTGCTACTCTACTCCGGCATCCTACTTAGAACTATGAAATAGCGTGGTTTGATTATATCATAAGTGACCATTGACACTTACAGCGACTCGTGGGCTTTCTTTGTGTGTCATGATGTCGACACAGGGCAAGAGTAAAGACTTAAACTCAATACCATAATCATAATTGTACGGATCACCGACTTAATTTTGTCATGATCACCAATAAAATAGACAGATAGAAGTGCACCCATGTAGAAATAGTGCCNTATATATATTTTATCAAATATTTCGAAAAAAAATTCAATATATAAAAGAGTCATCATGTTTGAAAAGATTTTGATATTATGTTAACAATATGTAAGGACAGCCCATGTCTTTTCAAATAACTCTTTAACAACTTCATTAATGTACAATTATTCTTTTCATTCAAAAATTTTAACTCTTTCGTCTATTTTTTGTTGAATCGATAATAATCTAAAATTTTAGTTTAAAAATGTGATTTTACCAAAATTCTTTCAATCATAATAAATCTTCCAATTTATAGTAAACATCCCAAGAAATTATAATTCAATTTTTAATATGTTTTTTTAATTTATATTTTTTAATTCCTTTACATCTTTGTAAGAAGAACCCTAATAAAAACCTCTCTATAAATAATGAATCTCCAACATAAATTTTAAAAAATAAAATCATAACTATTTCTTTGTTTTATGTACTTTCTTGTAACTAATCTAATTTTAATNAGTTTTTTTTATTAAAACCTCTCTATAAATAATGAATCTCCAACATAAATTTTAAAAAATAAAATCATAACTATTTCTTTGTTTTATGTACTTTCTTGTAACTAATCTAATTTTAATTTTTTTTTGTGATTTATATAACTTTACATAAGCGATACTATATTCTTTACATTTTTTATGTAAATATTTTTATTTTATTTTAAGAGAAATTTCAGGGGCAACATATAGTTCATCGTAGGTTATTTTAAAAGAGAGCAAGTCTCCTTGGTGTCATCCATATTTCAGGGTTTCTCACAACTGTTCAAATTAAATTGGTCATATTTAAGCCTATCTATAGATTGGGTTTGGATCAGATTTTAATTGATCCAAATTTGAGTTTGATTTCAAAAGTTTAATATGATAATTCGATGATTTTTATTTTCATGATTCATATTCGAATCTATTAATAGTCCGAAATTCAATTTGATCTAATTCGTTAACAATTTAAATTTGGATCAGAATGTGATCAATTGACCAACCTAGTCATATTCCACAACTCATTTGAAATTTTTTTTTTCCTTTTTTCAATGTCAAGCTAAGGATGTACATTTGTCTGAACTCATACTTTATAGGGGGTGGGCCTTATGTAATTGCAGGTGGGCTTGTGTTGTGATTTTTTTTTTTTTTTGTTAGGCATTGTTATAAGGAGGAGACGACGACATTCGAACCCGTGACCTTATGATCCAACAGTATGGTGATAGTCATTTAACCAACAGCTAATTTCAATGATTGATCATTGATTCAATGAAAATGGTCTTTATTTCTAGCTAAATTTTGTTCCTAGGGAGTAACTAACTTGTGATTGATATACTCTCTTGTTTTGGATGGGTTGAGCAAAACCATCTTTATCTTTATCAATCTACTTGTACATCATTTAAAGAAGTTGAGAAGTTTGGTATAGCCACTCACCAATAAAAATAGACTACTTAAATGAGCTTTAACATTCATTTATGTTAATGAAACAATGCCACATTTAAAACATAAACCATATATCATGTTCATTTATCAAATGGTTAGGTGAGTCACCACATGTAGTTATGGTCCATTGTGTAGGGTCTTGTTGTCTCCATTAACATCAACATCCACCCCCACAAATTTCATTTGTTTCTATGTTCATTAGTGGCGTTATACTGTATTTTTAATCTCTCCAATTGCAATTCTATCACTCCTACCACCACTGCCACCCGCCCCCCCACCCACCCTAACCTCCTATTGTCACTCCTCATCACACCCTGATTTCGACCCTAATATTTTTAAAAAAATTGTCCATTACTATGCTAAATTAAGAAAAATTAAATAAAATAGTTTTATGGGCGGAGTTCTGTAAGACATATGAAAAGATTTACTTTGATAAGATCAATGTATTGTTATTAAATAATTTAAAATTAAAAAATCTAGTACTTGATAAGGAAAAATTTAATAAACACACACTCTCTCATAAATTGATTGTCATAGCATGTAGTAAATATAAATATAAAGGAGAGACTCAAAGAGAGATGGGAAAAGGAGAGATGATGGGAGAGAAACTTGGGACAGTTAAAAAAATTTTAGGGCCAATAACATAAAGTGAAATTAAATTTGACAATTTAAAAAATAAAAAATTTAAGAAAATTGGATGGAGTTTTGGGCTTATCTAATCCAACTACATTACTGTATATTATGTATAGATTTAGTGATTAGAAATGTTCCTTTGGATTGTAAGGCATGGGACCAAACATGGTGTGAGCCCACCAGCTAGGAGTAAGATTCGGACAAATCACCCCAAGTCTAATCTAAACATAATTGTCAAATAAGAGAAGGTTTGATTGTGATCGAAGCCTTTGGATTTAATGAGTGACACTCAACTGGGGAAATTGACTTAATTCTCACAAAATTTGTGGTAGAAATTGACTTCAACACTACAAAATTGAATTTAATGTCATCCGGAGTATTCCGATCAAATTTAATTTAGTTAGATGGTCTGGTTATCCAAATGTAATATTGAAATTTTAATTTTATTCCAATCCTTAATCTTAGTTATTCCCTTTTATTTGGGAATATGGAATACACACCAAATTCTGAGCTTAATGTTACTCCTCTCAAGCGACATGTCAGGGCCAGGGCAATTTCCCTTATTTGAGCAAACAACTCAAAATTCAGTTATTTCAACTACATCAAATAATCTTTCAAATTGGTCAAGACACCCAATCCCATTCCAACCTCGATATGTGGAATCGTCTTGCACTATATGTACTGAAATTGTTTGGGAGACATGGTCCAAGCCTGGTGAAGAAATTACTAATAATTTACATTTTATTTCATTCTCGCTTTCATTCCATTCGCTCAAAATAGTATTACTACGTATCATACACAACTTTAGAATGTTTTGACATAACAAGTTCCATGAGATACATTAAGTTGTTTTAAAGTAGAAAGTTTGTTTGGCAATAGTGTTAATTACTTTTTGGGTGGAGGATGATACCATTTTTCCTATTATTACTTCAATAAATTAGACTATATAAAGATATCATACCTTTTTTGAATGTGTGTTTTGCTTAATTATAGTATATATTATTGACCATCCTCATAAAAGTTGCTTCTTCAAAATATAAGTTTATAAAATTTAGGATAAATTTTACTAACACTCCCTAAATTTAAGTTATATTTCCTTGACACTCCCTCTGATTTTTGAGATATCATTGCATACCCCTATTAGTTTTTATTTGTTAACAGATTTAACAATATACATAATTTTACTAAATTATTGTTACTCAAATTAATACAAAATTAATCTATAATTTTATCAAACTAATGTCAAATTGACCTTTAATTTTGTTTGATTAATATTAAATTTTAGCAAATTAATACCAAATTAATATTCAATTTTAGCAAGTGTGAGCCCACCAGCTAGGAGTAAGATTGGGACAAATCTACCCTAGTCTAATCTAATTGTCAAATATCCACTAAATTCGCATAATACTCAGATTGAAAGATTCGAATTGAAATATAGGTTAGAGTAAGCTCAAGTTGAAGGTTTCGTACCTTGAGTCTAAGTTAAACCTTCAACTCTTCCAACTCGCTTGAATTGAACCATTACAACTAACAAGGATTTCATTGGTATAATAGGATCTAGAGCTCTATAAAAAATAAGTATGCATATCTATGTTTCATGGCTTTGTGCTTGTTGTTTGTGTGCGTTGACATTCATCTTGCATAAACATAGGTTTCAACGTAGCGTTTGAAAGTAAATAAAAGCCCTCCAAAATGGTTATCTACTTCTTTTTTTTACCAAATAATCATATTATTGCATTTTTTTAAAGAATAATCTCCAACCAATGTGAAATGAATCTTTAATCCACTAGTAAAGATTTTTTTTTCCCATTCGATTGTTAAGTATGCAATATAACCCTTCCACCCCAGCAAAGAATTTTTTTTTTGACTTACAGTTAGGGGTGTCTAGGTCTGCTTACGCTCACCTTGACTAATCTCTTCATCAGATCGGTCGGGACTAAGACCTTTACTTAGTAATATTCATTTCCATGTTTAGTATTTAGTAATGAAATTCATTCTCATGGAATGCCTAAACCCATTAACATAGGATTTATCACTCCTCAATATTTTGGTGGAATTTTTTATTCTCAACTATCACCACTTGTCACTATCACTACCCACCACTCGAGATCGAGGTCAGGTCAGGTCGAGTTTGGGGATGGGTCCAGGATCGGGACCAAGTCTAGGCCTAAGGATTTTTAACATTTGTATTTGAGTGAATTTTTAATTCTATTCTAACGTCTAATCCTAATTATTGTCAAACATTGTAATAGTAATATATATTACATTTCATTCTATTATTACTTTGATTTCATTCTCTTATAAAAGTATTATTGCATACCAGAATTGCCAAGTTTAAAAATCAAATTATATGAGTTTACAGCTTATTTTTGTTTCCGTCACGAGACTACACCTTCGGTTCACCCCAAAAATGAATCAATGATGGAATTCAAATCTTCATATCCAACAATTTTGTCACCCTACCTTTACCAACCAAAATATGTGGAAAAATATAACAACGAACCTCTTACTAGTAATCATGTTCATATTGATAATAGGAGTAACAACATTGTCAAACAAAAATAGACACTACAAAACAAACACCAATAATGCCCCTCATACATATGAGCACTTATCATCACTTGATCACTAATACCACTCTACATATATTTATTACACTACATATTATACATACATTAATGCCTTATGAATTACATGAATACATTGAGGACATGTTTGACCATATGATCAGAGATGATACGATTTGTTTTCTCCGTAGGATGGAATGAATCCCAGAATACATACTTATTTGCATCCGTGCACGTAAATGGGTTAAATTGATCACACATATAACCCATCTCGAACATTCCCGTAGCACAGCATGCCACTGCTGTAACTTCGAAACCTGTTAAAATAACGAAATAGTAACTATATAAATCACTTTGTTCAATAGAAACATGAAAAACAAACAAACATAAATCAAAAGAAGTTCATTAAACATCTTTAAAGTCACAATAACTGCAAATTTTGGGTGAAGTAAGTCTTCAATTAGCATCGCTAAAGATCAAAAAGCACTGGATGATTGTTCAAATGGTTTATTTAAACATATAGTCCCCGTGAATGTAAAATATTGTATTGTCAAACATTGCTATACATGAATAAAATCCGATAGTTATCACTTTGTACAAGTAAGAACAACAATATAGTTATGTTCGATTCACCATATTGTAGCACCCGAAAGTTCACACTAGGTAATTTTATCGATTTTCTATTCAAGCAAAAATTTCATTTTAAACTTCCTATATACAAAGAATTTTATGAGATATTGGCAACTTATCATTCCAAAAATGAAAGAGTTATTAAAATCATGATATTTGTGAAATTACTATTGTTTATATCGATCATTATACGGAACAAATTCTTATTAAAAATAATGATCCTTAAATCAATTTTTTTATAAGAAAAGAGGAAGAATTGATGAAGTTTAACATAGGACATGACCATGACATGACATCAGGAGTTTGAGGAAAAGTAGCCAAACATCCCATGATATATTAATGGAAGCCATAATGGCAGTATGGGAAATGTTCAAATAGATGTATACCAAAATTCACATGATTCAGAGTGGCATGGCCATGCCACCTATTCAGTAGAAATAAAAGACCAAATTATTTTAGGTATCGTCTGGTAAACCTTTTTTTAAAGAAAATAAATAATTTTTTCAATATATATATATATATATATATATATAATTACTATTTACAACAAAAAAAGAAAAGCAAAAAAAACATAAACACAAATACTAATGGTACGTAAAAAAAAAAATTTCGAGCAATATTACTTAAGTCAGCATTTTAAGTTTAAATAGTATTCTTTTACTCAAAAAAAAATAAAAAACGTTGTCAAATAATACCTTAAACAAGTTTTTTTTTGCGTGGTAGGGTGGATTGTTGGGTGGGAGTGGGTGGTCGGGGGTGGCCACCCTTTTAATTGATCCATAACTGCCAACCAAATAAGTCATGAAAGATTTTCAACTAACTCATTAAAATCACATCACGGGCATTAAGGTTTTTATTTGACATCGTAGACCCGTTGGAAGAATATTAAACCACCCAAACTCGTGAGACTCCACGTGCCAGTGCCAGTGCCAGGTTGGGTATTTCTTCACAGAAGTACGATATAACTTTACATGGCCCACAAGTTTTCTAGAAACAGATTATTATTTATTCATTTACTTGGGGTTTTTCTTGGGTGTGTGTGTGTGTGTTTTTTTTTTTTTTTTTTGGATTTAACGGTGAGCTGTTCAGATTAATAATTTATGTGCATTTAAGTTAATCTTGACTATTTTTTTTTTTTTTGGGTCCGGTTAACTACTCATATTCACACCAAGACTAAGGATAGGGCGGTTAATCGAGTTATACTTTACAAACTTGAGTCCGAGTTTATCGAGTTTATTTTTTTAAATGAATTTAAAAAATTGTTCAAATTCGATTTATTTAAAAAATGAGTTAAACTTAAGTACCTTGATTATTTTATATATAAAGGAGCCGAGTTTTTTAAACTCGTTTTTCTAAATTAGCCTAAAAATTTGTTCATGATCGATTTGTTTAAAATATAAGTCGAGTTCGAACCGAATCCTATCCAAACCGAGCCGGCTCGATTAGCGGCCCTAAGCCTAGAATATTCATTTTGGAAAATCACTTATGACTTCGTCTTACGACTTATTCATGTTATCACTTGAACTACCCATTAAAATTTTTCTCATAAAATTTTTCTCATGTGTGTGTTCACTATCCTAAACCAATATGTTTTATCCTTTTTACTTCAAATGCAATATGACACATCTTTATTAATTCATTCTCACCTATATATTACGAATCTCGCTTGAATTCATCGTAGAGATTCAATTATTTATAATGATGTCAATGAGTAGAGCCTATACTCGGTTTATTTATAATTAATAGTAATTAGGTTTGTATTGTGTATAAATATATTTAATTAATTCATGTCTTATTTAATCATATTTGCATGGATTCATTTATTTATTTATCATCCAAACTAAACTGACTGACTTTTATGTCGATTTTGGGTTATGGGTAGAGTCCTAAACAGGGTTGGCAATTAAATAATCTTAAACCAAAGTTAGACAGATGCAAACCAGAACCCGACAGACAGCTCACACAAACTCATTAATGGCGACCGAAACAAGGAACTTACCAAACGCAGAAGGCTTCTGAACAATCTGCTGAAAAGTATCGTAAGGATTCGAAAGCACGACTTTAACACCAAGAAGCTCTCCATTCAACTTATTCACCAACCCACTCAGTTTCCCATTAAAGCTCTTCGCCACTATGTTGTAACTCTCTTGACATCCACCTCCATTCCCACCGATGAGGTTCGAGGTCCTCTCCAATGGCAGACAACCCATTGGAACAAGCCCTGCGAGGGATATTTTCCGAGCACCGAGACTGTAAAGTTCTTTGATAAAATTCTCTGCGAGTCCGGCGAGGAAGGTCTGGTACTGATCGACGTTGTACTGAGACCTCCGGTTGGGGAGGGTGTAGTAGTTCTCGAGGAAGTCGTTGGTTCCAATGCTGATTAGATATAGTGCTTCGCTGATTATTCTGTTGGCTTTTTGGACACCCAAATAGGCTCTGAGCTTTTTTTGGTAGTCTTTGTAGTACTCCACTTCCCTCCACAGAGGTATCACAGACTGCAGATAGATAGAACAATAAGGTCAGTATTCATCAGGGTAATTCATGGTTTAAAGTGTGGATCGATATTAATATGATTAATTGAGTCATATACGAAACGATCCTATGAGTTAAGACCGATGTATGTTCTATGTAAAATACGAGTCTCTGGAGTTGTCTAAGATGACACGACGGAATCATCGTCAACTAATCACACAATTAGGTGCCCAAAATATTCAATTTTTTCTATCAAACATTTTATTTTTGTTCCATCGAACACCATCTTATGACACCAGAGTTGAGGTTGATGTCGATTTCGCAACTTTGAATCACGAGTAAATGACTAAGAACTACTGTAATATCATGAATCCTATGTTACACCTATATGTAAAATTTTAAAAGAATACCTGATGCACGAGACTTCCGTTACAAGCGGATAAATGATAAGCCTCCGATTCTAAGGGTATACATAGTATTTTCTCTGCGACTTGCAATATGTAGCATTAAGCTTAATTTGATAACTTAGTTTACTTATTTAATTTAATATAGTCGTTGGATTAATCATAAGTCTCGGTGTTTGACAGGGTCAAGTAATAATTGAATGACGGCGGTAGATTAGATCGATAGATTAGATGAATAAATGAATTAGAACGAAGAAATAAGTAGAGGGCTTACAAGAACATCAGAGGTTGCATTGTCATAGCCAGTACCAGCAGAAGCAAAGCAAACACCAACAGCAAAATCTGATATAGTATACATTGGATCCAAGTAGGCCGGCACATACGGCTTTAGACCAAAAGCCTCAGATATGAAGTCTGGCGGAATCCGGCCGTTGCAGAATCGTCCTGTGGCCCGGCCACCGTAAAAATCACGGCCATAAGGCTTGAAATTGCTCTTAAGAACAGTGGAAAGCTGGTTGTTGTTGCCGGCATCGACTGAGGAGTCACCGAACACGATGATCGCCGGAACTTTCGCCGCAGTATTAGACACTAGAAGGAGGAGTTGGCCCAAGAGGAGCCATGAAGTGTATGTGTATGCCATCTAGTTTTCTACTTTTCTTTCCGTGTGATCATTAGAATGTAGCACAAGGTTATATGTTTCAGTGAGCGAGAACTAGTTATAAATATACACTGTTGGGGTTAGGGAAGGGGTTGTTGGGTGCAAAAATATTTGATGTAACCATTCCACTACGTTAATAATGACATGTGGTGTACCCGTTCATTAATTTCTATGATAAAAAATAAATTATATTTTATTTTTTTTTGTTAACATAATATAACAGTTACACCCGATACTTAACGACGGGCAATGGGAGTTTGATTCGAGTTGAGGCCTGAGGGGAGCAGCGAAGGTAGTTGGGAGGTATTAATGGGTAATAAAAGGACTTCACTTAAATTTTGTGTGGCAGTCCACAGAAGAGTTGTGTGATCATTAAGAAGGCTTGACAAAAAAAAAAAACACTTGTAAATAGGCAATGGGTCAATCTGTGGGGCTGTTTGATTTTGATACAATTCTTTCTGTTGTGTCTCAAGACAATCTCAAGGGTCAAGCGGTCTAACATGAAAGATTGATAGAAGATTAGGATAACATAATTAAATAAAGGTTAATAGAATTGAAGTATGCAAAAAGATTTTCAAAATTTGTACGTTAATTATTTAATGATTAAAAGTCAGACGTTACACCATAATAAATGGAAGCAATTAACTTGCCTCAATTTCTCAAACTTTGGGGCACAAATTTGAGATTGATAGAAGATTAAGTGTGCATAATTAAATAAATGATAATAGAACGAACTTTGGCATGAAAAGATTTTCTGGATTTGTACATTGCTTATTTAAAGATTAAAAATCATACGTCACACCATGGTAAATTGAAGCAATTATCGTGCCCCTTTTAAAACACGTTGTGACATAAATTTGAGGAGGGGGAGAGGGTAGATAAGATCACATTGCTATCATTTATACAAATTTTTTGTACAGTTTGGGACTTCTAATCTTTAAGGGGTTACTTTAACAAATTTCAGAACTATAGTAGAAACAAAGTAAATAATAACACTTACCCAAAAAAAACACAAAGAGTTAAATGGTATTTTTAAGGGGTGATGAACAAACAGAATTAATAGCGGCCAGCTCCTCTGCGATGAGTTTTAGGTAAAAGGGAGATAGTTCAAAGATCAACTCGATAGATTTTTATTGGTAGGATTATGAGATTTTTGATCGCATTCATTATTTCTTTTAAGAATGAATCTAATGTTGTGAAATTAAATTATGACAATAAAGTGAAATTAATGAAAAAAAAACGCTAAAAATGAAATCTAAACAATCACACAACACATAATTTACATGGGTCGGTAAGTTGCCTACGTCTATGAAGTTACAAAAATTTTCTTATTCTCAAAAATGAATACAGAGAGGGCGGCGATCGTATAGAATCAATCCAAAATCCTAATCCCCGAATAACAATTTATATTTGTCTTACGCACAAGGCTACAAAATGGGCCTTAAAAAATTTTTAAACCTTCGCTCTATGGATTAAGCCTTAGAAGATTTTTCATTAAAAACTATGCAACATTAGTTTGGGCCGGGTCATCTTCGGATCAACACATAAACTAGACTCCACAAAAGACTCAATATTTAATTAAACTAATAAAATGATTAACTACCAAATTTCAATATAAACTCTAAAACTTAATTCTATCTCCAATTTCAAAATAAAAAATTTAGTCAATCTCCCACTAGACCACTTCATTCAATACTCCAACTCCTCTCCATTACAGTGAGAGACATTGTTCTCAAAATGAAGTCGTTAACGTGTCTTCTGTACAACAGAGGAGGTTTGAGCTTGTCAACAAACCTCCCAGATTTGGTGAAGGTGAAGTATGATCTCCAAGTACATTTTGGCGGCCATTGATGGACATCTATCACTCTGTTGCAGTTGCCCCATCGAAAATTTTTAAGTTTTAAAGTCAACTTATAATTTATTAAAGTACAAGATGTAATTATAAAATATATAATTAATTACAAAATAATATAATCGATCAAAAAAATTATAATTTTTAAAGATATAATTGCAACTCACAAAGAAAATGTTACAAGCTGCAAATGAGAAATTACGACTAATTCAAATAATTCATAATCAATCACGACATTTTATGATCGGTCATGAATTACTTGGATCATCTATAATTTATATTAAAATATAATAAATTTATATTTAAAAATAATAACTTTTCACACTATACTAAAATTTTTATTTTTGATATTGATAATCTTTTCTTTGCTTTGCATAACCCCTCTTGTGAAATTAATTTTCTCCAAATTTCATGCCTTGGCATATCTAGAACACGTAAATTCTTATGGATGGTCTTACGATCAAGTTTAGACATCTTTTACCTTGAAGTACGATAATCAACTTTAAAAAACAATCGGTCTAAACTTAGATAATCTATAACCAAAAAAAAAAAAAATTCTAGAACAGGCAGACACCAACGTTCAACTACCCACTGAAAGAGTGATGTGACTCGATTGGTTCATTGGTGTAGGGCCTGGCCAGAGGTCTCCAAAACCTTCCCAACCGAAATGGAGGCACTTAAAAACATTTGATAACCATATTTAAAGCCTTGTTCCTTGGTGTCCCTCTGCTGGCCCATAACTCTAATTATCACTTGTCAACACTAACAATAATTACAAAAATAATTCAAGTGATAATTAATATGAGTTATAAATTTAGATATTTTAAATTTAAATTTTGATAATTTATTATAATCAAGTCATGAAGAATTTAACCCTCGTAAATATTCTAATTTTAACATAAATAGCTTATTTTTGACCGAATCATAGAAATAATTAGTCAAAATGTGTATAAATTAATTCGAACATCTCTAACTATTGAAAAAAAAAATGTATTGTCATTTCACTAATCTAAACCCAACATATATCTTCTTGGTCCCATCTTTGAAGAATTTTCAAAAATTCATTGTTTACAACTGCTCTACAAGCCTTTTTTTTTTTTACGAGGACATTATCAATAATTTCGTGTTTGAAAACACTTTATAATAATAATAATTAATCATTGATCATGTAATATTTATATTCTAAATATACACCANTTACAGTCCCGAAACTTCTAACTCCACTCATTTGCCTTCGACACACTCACACTAGCAAATACTTGCACATTTCAAGTCAAAAGTGATCTTCCAACGTGTTAACAACCATATCACACTATTAGGGGTTAGAATGAAGGANATAATAATAATTAATCATTGATCATGTAATATTTATATTCTAAATATACACCATATATTTTTATTTTCTTTAATTATGTAATTTTAAAATTAAAGTGAGCATAAAGAAAATAAGTGAGAGTTGGAGGAAAGACAAGACAAAGGTAGGTGAAAATTACAAATAGGGTTCTTTAACATAAGGAGAGTGTCAGTCGAGTTATCTAATATTGGAGGCATGCAAAAAAGTTGATATTTTGTAGCAAAAAAAAAAAATTGTGATGAATTTATACCATTAGATCAATTTTAACTGTTGTTATACTTTGTAAGTTGAGAATTCAACTTCGTACGTATAATATTGGATGGATATCAAGACACCTAATGACATTATCGTTTTTATTCAATTTTACTTCCATGTTTGGATCATGAAATAACACTTGTTATCGTCGCAAATCCTATCTCGAGTGGTAAAACTTTGCTCCTAGTCTCTCGTTCTTGTCATCCAAACTAGGCCTCTACGTTAATGATCACAATATTGTGACTGATCATCATATTTTTTTTGATCAATCATAAGTTTTTGACTTGTAACGTAAACCCTGTAGTTGTAATTTAAAATTTAAACTATGTAATTTTTGGTCCTATGGGATCATTGAAAAGCTTGGGATTTATCACTCATGAATATTCTAATTCCGGCATGGATGGTTTGTCTTTAACTAGACTAGAGAGTAAATTGACCCGAACACCCCTAACTGTTAGAAAAAAAAAAAAAAAACTTGGAAGTTTGTTGTGGCTCCCCTCTCTCTATATATCTCCTACCTAAGTGTTGCCACATTAAATTCTTATAGCAATGTTTAATTCTGCCTGGGGACACATGAGAGGTTCGACTGGTATTAGGATGGTGGTTCTGCATTAAACAAACAGAGCCCCTGCATAGAAAAGAGAAAGTGAAGGTGGGAACAGAGCTTCTGTATCTTCAAAGTATACAGCCATAAAATTAATTGGCGAAACATGGTATTTAATTTCTTGTTCAAACTATAGTATAACCACCATATCCTAAAACTTTTGAACAATGTATTTCAAGTATTAAGTGAACTTTCACATGTGGCGTCTTAATTTAAGAAAGATTGAAACTTTTAAACAAACTTTTAACCTGTAAAAACAGTAATTCTACTAACAGACACTAGTTTCAAAATTGAAATTATCGTTTGAGTTAGTCAGTTAAGAAGTGATGGTAGCAGAAGGAATCGGAACTTCTCCTGTTTACCCCAGGAGAATATCTGTTGACATATTGACACCATCTTACAGTCCCGAAACTTCTAACTCCACTCATTTGCCTTCGACACACTCACACTAGCAAATACTTGCACATTTCAAGTCAAAAGTGATCTTCCAACGTGTTAACAACCATATCACACTATTAGGGGTTAGAATGAAGGAAAGGCAACATGCATGGTTGGAGTTGTTACCCTCCGAAGACCTAACTCGGGTTCGATCCTCAACACCCGCATAGCATCATCCTTTTCCCTTCTTTGAATTAAAACAATATTTTCAAAAATATTTACAATAGTTTAAAAAATATACAAATATTACAAAAAAAAAAACTTAGGGGGTGGGGAAGATACCCTACATATAAATGCCACTACCTCCTCCCTGTGGTTGGTTTGAAAAGAAAGAGGAATATTTAATGTTGTTGTACAAACAATCCTTGGAGTGTAACTTCCATATGTTGCCATGTTGGTGTGGTAGTACTAATTTTAGAATAACAAATCTTATTGGCATAACTGGGACACACTATTGTTTTATTTCACAAAAGGGGCATTAAGACAAAATAGCAGATAACAAGTACAAATGTCAGTTTCAAATCCACATCTTGTGCAGGATTTTGTAGTTGGGTGTATTGAATTTTTTTTTTGGAACTAGAGTTGGGATATTGAATAGTCGAGAAGGGTATGGTCCCAAAATCGATCATAGTTATAGATTTTGACTTGAATTATTTTAGTCATTAGTTAAAAAAATGATAAATGATAGAAAAAAAATAATAGTAATATTAAATTGACTTATAAAATAAACTTTATAATTATAATCACTAATTTTATTGTGAATTCAAACATTTATTCGGCTCTATTATATATTCAATGATTATTTTATTAAGTTTAATTGTTAAATCTATTTAACATTACTCAAAAAATAATAAGATAACAAAAAACTTTCACTTATTGTATTTTTTATTAGATAAAAAGTGAATACACAATACCAAAAAAGATACTTATTAGTATGGCAACCCGACCCTAAAGTAATTGGTTGGAGTTAAGTTTAAGGAGATTTGAAAGGGTGCGTTTATTTATTTGTCATGTTTACATGGGCCATGCATTTTGGTGGCAAGTGTTTTTTTTTTTTTTTTGGTTATAAAGGTGAAGGGTGTTCGGGTCAGTTTACGTGTACTTCGGTTAATACCTCTCCAGTTTAGTCAAAAACAAATCTTTCACGCCGAGACTAAAATGTTCATGAAGAAAAAATCTCTCGTGCCTGTTCCAAGAGATTATAAGATTCAAACTCAGAACATCTAGATTTATAACTTGTTTCTATTACCACTTGAACTACTCCTTAAGATTGGTGACGAGTGTTCATGAGCACTCTAACTCGAGTAATATTCAATGTAAAGTTAATATCATGTCATCGTTTATTATTCAATGAGAAAAAATTAAATGGATAAAGTGTGTTTCGTTTCTATAAATGAGATAGTTATTGCATTATATAGATGAATAATTATTTAATTATGGGAGATCCACTTATTCACTTGTTAGCTTATTGTTGGACGGTTGAAACAATTTTTTTTTTTATTTCAACAGTGAGGAATGTCAATACCAACTTTCGCACACCTCGACTAATTCATTGTTCAATCCAATTAAAAGTAAGTTATACATATCGAGATTAGCGTATTCACGAGAGATAAATCCTTTATGACTTGACCTCAAAAAATTGTCAATATGTGACATGGTTAGACACTCAATATTTTATCTCATAATGCAGTATACAACTGAATCTTTCATCCAATCGAGTGTCCAAATTAAAAACACAAAAAAATAAGCCCATTAAGGTTGGCCCGATGGATAGTCCGTTTAAGTATAATCAGGGCCAACCCCAATTTACACATACGCAACAAAACTTTCTTCAAACGGGCCAGTCCATGAATGGGCACAGGCCCGGCCCGGCCCAATGTCAACCCTTAAAGTAGGCCTCACTGTGCTCCGTGCATGCCTATGAAGCAAGTGCCACATATGCAGATCGATGAAGGTGCTTGTGAACCCATGCTTTAGAAATCCAAGGAGTAGCAAGTTGAGTAGATATAAATTAAGGGGTACAAAGGTATTTTACCAATTGAATCCGGTTTAGTCCATCGAGGCTTAGTTCGAGCCGGAAATACGGTCCAAAGTTTTAAAATTGCATTCAAACATGAGTTTTGTTCGTCTATTCTATTGAATTATTTCCCCTAAACCCAGCATACCAAACACTCCCTCCCATCTATAAGACAGACCATTAGTTTAATTGATTTGCAACCATTGAGTGTAAAAATAATTTATATAATAAAACAAGACTCTGTTTGAATTTTATCTCAGTCATATTTTGCCTCTTAAAATCATCACCAATCACTTACCTAACTCATCATCCCTTTGTCATACTCAAACGTCCCCTAAAAATATTACACCACTCATTTCTATCATATATTTAATCATTTAATATTTAATTAATTTATAGTTAATATATTTTTAAAAAAAATTAATATAATGGGATCAATTTTTTGAACACTTAAATTTTATATTTTATCGTGTCATAACTAATAAACTTACATTGTATAAAAAATAAAAATAATTACACGTGTCAATATTTTATTAGATGAAACGTTGAGATATGATACCGAAAAATTGTTATTTGAGACCATATATTTCAACTTCCAGTGCCTTAAGACCAGCTCAACACAAAGACACATCCCTTAAAGCTCTCAACCATAAATGTCTTAAATTAGTAAACCTTTGTCCTATTAAACTCCAACCTCGTCAAACCCCATGGCATAATCACAGTCTCTAACCAAACCTTCAACGAAATATTGCAGAAGCTTTAGCATTTGCAACTCCACCAAAAAGAAAGTCATTTGATCATTCAACAACAATGGCTTTATTCAGAAAAACTCTTCTTTTCTGTCTTGTGATGCTCCTGATTTGCCTACTCTTGGTTAGAGGAACTGGTGGCCAGGACGCCACCACCGGCGGAGGCGGCGATTCCACGGCCTCCCCATTGAGTCAAGCAGACAATAAAGAGGTGAACTGCATTGAAGGTGGAAGGTGTACGGTTCAAGGTCAAGCAGATGTCGGGTCAAGCGACGAGGATGAAAACAACCATGATGATGATGATGATGATATGGAGCAGGGAACTGATGATTCTGAAGTCATAGATCCAGAAGTAATTGTTGTGGGACACTGAGATTGTTACCAATTCTGTGTTAATGGGGGATCAATAAGTGCCAATGCTGATTCTGCTTCTTCTTATAATTCTTAAGACTGAGCTTGTTACTAATTCTGTGTTAATGGGGGATCAATAAGTGCCAGTGCTGGTTCTGCTTCTTCTTATAATTCTGAAGTCTCACCCTCTCTCTCTCTCTCTGTGTCTCTCTTGTGTATAAGTCTTATGAGCTTAATGCTCCTTTGCATTTTTTTTCAGCTTAATGTATCAGTAAAAAGGGCTTCTCTCTTGTAATGAATTCTTAAATATGTGTTGTGGAAACAATTACTCAAGGCTGTCAATCCAGACCTACAATCCTGACCAAAACCTTAAAAGGAAAGAAAGAGTAAATTCATTTTCCAAGTCCGACCTCATTGATTTAGTTCATTCAACGAGAGTCTCATGCATGACGCCATCTTTTTTTAATTTCCTATCGAAGTTCTGTTCAAAAATCTCGTACGAGAATTTGTATAGAGAAAAATTTCCCATGGCGCAACAATTGTTTTATACTAACTTAGTTGTCCGGTGCTGCTATTGGCATAAGAACCGGTACACCACAAGTTGGCCCAATCCAATCCTTGTACTAGGGTTGGCTCCTCATAGTTCTCCCTTTAACACTAACAATAAATAGGAACCGAACTGTCTCACAACGTTCTAAACCCAACTCAAAGAAAGTCCACTTCTGATGGCGCCATGCCAAGCATATGAAGGGGTACTATGCTTAAAAGGGTCTTCAATATTTTTCAAAACCATGCATTTTTTTCCCTTTTGGTCCTTTTTTGAGGTAGTGCTTGCAGGAGAGGACTATATGACGGATTAGAATCTTCGAAGGCAGTGATGATTGGGTTGTTAATCCAAGGTAGGAGTGGATTACATCAACGCGTATTAATAAATTATGTTCAAGTAATATTACTCATGTATAGGAATGGAATGGGGCAAATGAAATCCCATTGAGTTCTAACCAAATTAAGGTCTTTATTGAGCTATTGCTATTCAAATCTCATGATAATTCACCAAAAATGGCTGCATGTATAATAACACACATAGACACATTTATAAATCTAATTTTTTTGGTAAAAAAAGCAAACTTGATTACATATATTAAACGATATAAAAATAAATAACATTTATTTCAACACACGTAATCAACTTTTTATCTCAATGTTTAACCTCTTCCTCACCTCTATATGTTTTTTGTTTGACATTGTCTCTTCAACTATCACGTTTGTCACATTACACCTCTAATCATGTTTATTGGTCAANGTACCTCTCCTTACCGATTTTGGTTGAGGTCATATAACTTGTTTTCAATTCTCTTCACCTATGAAAGTGACTATGGATCATAATTTCAAACTCTCAATGGATGATGTTCTTAGTGATCTAACCTTATACAAAAGAATCATAGGGAGACTTCTTTATTTGACCATTACAAGACCAGACATTTCTTATTCAATACATCTGCTAAGTCAAATCATGGTAGCACCTCGCATTACTCATCTCAATGTTGTGTACAAAATACTCAAATACATCATTAGTTCCCTCGCTCAAGGACTTTTCTTCTCTTCCTATGCATCTCTGCGAGTGTCAACCTGTTGTGATTCTGACCGGGCTTCATATACTAATACTAGAAGTTCAACAATTGGTTATTGTGTTTTTCTTAGTCAGTCACTTGTTTCATGGAAATCCAAGAAGCATACCACAATCTCAAGAAGTTCAGCTGAAAGCACAATATCGTTCAATGGCTGCAGCTTGATGTTGTAAGGTGACATTATTGGGACTAGCAATAACCCGTGTTAAGCACGACATAGTTAGATTTGGAGGCCATAGTTCGATCTAGGAGTAANGCTGTGAACTCACTTGGATTAGATACCTACTTAATGATCTTTCTGATCTTTCCATTCCTCATGAAGGACTTTCCATTCTTCATTCTGACAACCAATCAGCTCTCCACATTGCATCAAATCCTATTTTTTCATGAGAGAACAAAGCACATTGAATTAGATTTCCATCTAATTCAAGAGAAAATCAACATTTTTTTTCCAATTGTTGTTCGACACAGATAGGAGGTTGAAGAATCCCCCCAAAAAAAGAAGTCAAGTCACCATTGTCATCAAGAGTAGTAGAGAGAAAAACAACCCAAAAAAACATAAAATAATGGATGCTTTTAACATTTTCCTTTCTTTGATGTTGTAAGGTGACATTATTGGACTAGCAATAACCCGTGTTAAGCACGACATAGTTAGATTTGGAGGCCATAGTTCGATCTAGGAATAAGAGTTTTAAACCATGATTAAAATTTTGTGGTAATGATAAAACATTAAACCATCNGATGTTGTAAGGTGACATTATTGGGACTAGCAATAACCCGTGTTAAGCACGACATAGTTAGATTTGGAGGCCATAGTTCGATCTAGGAGTAAGAGTTTTAAACCATGATTAAAATTTTGTGGTAATGATAAAACATTAAACCATCATGCCTTATATCGTAATCACATGTTATAACCCACTATATGACTATTTTTCGCAACTGTTAAATGTAAAAAAAAAAGGCACCAAAAACTTTACTTATATATCATCTTTAAAGGTTGTTCATTTTAAATCCTCTATTTTATTCCTTCACATAACATGACAAATTAGATATTTGGCTTATGAGGGCTTTATGATTTCCACTTGGATAAATCTACAATACGATTGCATTAACGAATTTAAGGTCGTTCTTTTTTATTGTTTCGATTATTCCAATTTCTCACCTTATCATTGTTCTTCACCACTAGCAAGTGCACACCACTTGATACTTGTAATCACTATATGGTGTCCTGCTCTCCAATTTATTTCCCCTGCTCTTGGCCATCCTACAATTTTTTAAAGTCATCACATGAGAAAACTAGCATAAAAGAGTAAGAAATTGACCAGATTTATTAGCCTGAATTTCTTGTACGTAAAACAAAACAATGATTGATCAAAATGGCGAAGATGCAGCTACACATGAGAAAACTAACTAAAAAACAAGGTTCAAATTTAGAATCTCTCAATTGTCTCCTGCCACCATATTTTTCCTCACGATACTCATGCTTTATAGCTGCAATTGGTTAGATCATTTCAATTATGTATAACCGCGTCTTTTAGATGATTATATGTTTGATATGATACGAGTAGTATTTTCAAGTTTGATATATAGACATATGTGGCATATAGAAGATAATTATTAGGGAAAAAAGTCGTACCATAGTTATCTTTATATAATTAAGTCCTATTTGTTATGATCTGTTCCGAAGAAGTCCTAAACTCCATTCCTTCACCCAATGATTGGCACACATCTATCTCTTTCAAATTTTTGAGTCAATATTCCATAATTTAACTCACTGAAGCCTAATTCTAATTGCGTCTTTGATTTTTATGCTTGTTGGATATGAATTACTGTCTTGGATACTCTAAAATTAAAACTATGACTTAAAATAGTTCACGTGCGATACATGTGTGCATCAACTAGTATATGTAGATGCATAGAATTCTGTATTATGTACATTTTTTGATGAATGAGAAAGAATTTTCTCTTTCTTCTCCATTTCTCTTACTTCCTCGATAGCTCTATGCACTCTGTTTCTTTTCATAGAAATTTTAAAGTACCTCAAATGCAAGAAAGAATGAGAAGTAATTCAAAAATAGTCTTGCTATGCATTAGTTAAATTTAAAGTTAGCTTGTTTTGGATTGGTAAACTTCCAAGCCCTGAATTTTTCCATTAAGAAAGTGCTTACCATTGGAACAAAGAGGAGCCTTGGGTAGATAAAATTTTAGTTTCTTTACTTTTTCCTTCCTACGAAATTACACAAAGTAGAAAAAGATTTACCCAATATATCCCTATCCTCTTTACTTGAGCTTTGCAGATTACAGTTATGTTAAAGAATTAGAACACATTTGCATTATTCTTTTTCGCTCTACCTTCCTTAACGTTTTTGAGTTTGGCTCTGGTTAGGCTAGTGACTTGCCTGCATTAGAATGATCATTCTGCTTTGACAGAATAGAAGGCTTAATGCATGGCATAATAAGGTTTGAGATCAAATCATGGAAACTCCATCTTGTTCTTAACATTGTTTGTGTGTCATGAATGTAAAACGTGTAAGTGCATTTGAAAGAAGAATAAAACTTTATTCCCCAAGAGTTGTGTGTACAGAAATCAAAAAAAAAGAAAAGAAAATTGGCTCAATAAGTACAGAAATTTGTACTTTACTCAATAGCAGGCCTACGTAAAATTGGCTCAATGGAATCCATTGAAATTTTTTTTCCCATACTCAGATACTCTCATATATGTTTCACTGCCGATACCCTTGTCTTTTCGTCCTCACTGAAATTGGCTTCCTCTCTCTATCTGGGTGCCGTGCAACATTCAACTGACGTGTATTTTCCAAGTCACATCTTCCTTTCGTGGAATATATCATGGCATCAGCTTGGGACTTCAGTGGTATCCATTTCGGAGATTGCCAGTGATGCCTATGCCCTTTATCATCTGAGAAGGTATCCTCTGCAAATGCATTACAGGGTCTGTTATTGGGGAATTCGATTATGGGCAAGCCAGGTTTGTTATGGGAATTCATGTCATCCTGCTTCAGCCATGGTTTAATGTCCTGGTTTTGATCTGTCTCATCATCACTTTCTTCAGAAACTATTTCCTCCCTTGATTGCTCATAATGGTTTTGTGGATCAGAATGCATTTCCTTTGCACTCGAAGTGTCTCCATCTGAATCCTGATCTGAAGCATCTAAAGTCGTGTCTGGTCCAGCTTTGAGGTTGCTCTGTTTCAACTCCCTATGGAGTCTTCTATTCTTGTTTTCTTACATTTCTTTGCTTTCAGATTCCGCGCTGAATCTTTCGATCCGATAGATCTTGTCGAAGACTGATCCCTTCTTGAAGTCGTTGAAATCCTCTGAGCAAGTATCCTTATTGGAATGCAGTTCAGATTTTGGTGAAAAATAAGAGTCGAATTCTTGATGATCAAAACTGGAATGATCATCTGAATCTTCATCCCATGCAAAAGTGTATTGTGCTGGAGCAGCCACATCTCTGTATTCCTTTAGCGCTTTCATCAGGTCAGAAAATTTTTCATCCTCTGTGATTTCTTCAGAAATTTCTTGGGCAATTACTCCAACTTCACGAGGATTTAAGGTTGCATCTTCCATTGATTCAAGCTGCTGATGTTTCTGATAGATATCTTTCTCCTGCAATCATCAAATGGTGATGTCATTCCAAATTCATTACTTTGGATATGTTTTAATTACCAATATCAGTAGTGTCACTACCACAACAACATCAAATAATGATACTGTTGATGGTGGTGGTGGTTCAACTCATCATCATCATCATTTGTTGCTGCTGCTGTCATTTTTTTGTTGTTGCTGTTGTTGTTTTGCCTACCTTTGTAATCACGGGAGTGTCATCCTCAAGATGGAGGGTGATCCCACGGTTCCAAGCAATTTGCTTCAGCATTTTCAGTCTGCTTTCCAGGCTTTCTTGTCGTGTGGAAAGCTTCTGTATCATCTGTAGACAAAGTTGCTGTGAGAATTTTTTGTGAGAAATAGTAGTTAGGCTAGCATCATCCATGAAAATCAAACTCTTACCTTAGGATTTACTCCACAGTTGTTTTTTAATTCAACAGCACAAGCTGCAAATTCTTTCCCAAATCGTGACGTGAAAATTTCACGAATCTGTTGTAGCTCTGGGAATCCTCCACACCGTGAAGCCGCAAAGATTAAGGTGGGTATTACCTCCTTGAACTCATGATCAGGACTTTTCCTGCATACAGATTTACATTTTCACAAACCATAAACTATTAAAAAAAAAAAAATAGAAATTGTTCCAATGATTATGGAACTATTAAACTATGAACAAGAACTATAGACATGCACACTAACCTGTTCTCAAGTTGCACAACTCCCTCCATCAGAAGATAACAGTACTTCTCTATCATGACAAACGCATCAAACATGTTCTGCTCTTTGATCACATGTTCAACCTGTGAAAAAGTGTCAAATTTATACTTTTTTTGTGTGAATATATGTGTGCGTGTGTGTGACAGAGAGAGAGAGAGACACACACATAGGCAAGAACTTACACGAAGGAGAGCATGGTCATGGTGATCGAGATCGAGTAGTTGTATAACATCTGAACGAGCTTGGGTACGCCGAACATGGTGCTGTTTCTTCATATTGTCAACCCTTGAGATGGCAAGATTAGCCAGGTTTTTGAGCTTTGAGTTCTTGGAGTGTCTTCCGAGCAGAGCATTCAGTTTCTTACCCATGTTTGTGCAGACCTGTGGTACAGACTGTTCACTCTTCAAAGGAGAGCGATGAGTGCTTGGTTTCGCTTTTTTTGGGTGTAGCCGCCAGACACCTAGGAGATATATGTGGCCTTGGAAGTTGAAACTGTCCTATCTTGAATTTGCGAATTTGCCAACAAGTTTAGTCAATGTATGGTAGCTTCTATTTATTTATTATTTTTTGGAAGAAATTGAGAAACTTGACCATTTCAATGCAGGACAAAGATCTTCATAGGGTATTGAAACAATCACAAGACTCATTCATGAGCTTTGTCAAAAGGCTGAGCAGACCATGTAAGAATCATGTCAAATTGTTACAGAAAAAAACCCATGACATGAAAGTTACCTAAATTGGAATCCAGATTTTTTTCATAACTCTTTCACTCAATAGTAAATGATTTACTGTATATGAATGTGAGGACCATCTACTTTCACTCAATAGTAAATGATCCATCGTATATGAATGTGACTTGAATGTGTGATATACTATTTACTAATGAATAAAATTGAGTGAAAGTATAATGAAGAGAATTGTAATTCATTGTAGTAGGCTAGACGTGCATAAATTGGGTGTAATTAGGGTGTAATGGTCCTCCTTGTTCCCAAAGATTAATTATTTTTTTGTCTTCTGAATTTTTTGTAATTTTTATTGGGCACCTAAGAATAGTATTATTATAAATTAGTATTTTGTGTTTGACTTCTTCACTTTGAAACTTCTGGATCCGTTACTGGCAGTTAATTTGGTTGAATCGTCTTGCTAATACTGCTGCACAACATCAAGGACTTGGTCCATTATGCTAATATAATGCTTTTCTTTTCCAAAAAAAAGACTGTATTAACACGGCATCTGTTTGCATTGGTCTAGAGATTAATTAAAATATCTGGATTTGACGCTATATATTAATTTATTTAAGGTCTAAGAAGAGAAAAATAATTAATTATTTTTTTTGACTTCTCATTTAATTTCGCGTGGTGGAAAATTATTGAAGAAATGACAACCTAAGTTTCCAAGTCAGTAACGGTTTCAAATTTATGATTATCCGTAAATTCTGACCATATTCTACCTTATGTGACTATTGATCTACTACCCAAAAGAATGAGATAGGATAACAGAAGTTTTATGGTATTTCGCAAAAAATCGTGTAGAAATTTAGAATATCTACAAAATTTTTGTATTCTTACTTTGTCCTAAAAATTAAAATCCAAAAATCTAGAAACTCTAATATTTTATTGATGTTTTTGACTTTCTTATATATGATATATCGATATTTATGGCTTTCTTGTTATGTTTTATTAGGGGTGTTCACCCTACCCTACGAATAGAAAATATACTCTTCCGTCTTCCTACCTGATATTTTACGGAAGAGTTTTTTCTTGGCCTACCCTACCCGACAGGTATTGTATTCCTACCCGACTTCCTACCCAATTAATCGGGTAGAAAGTCGGGTAAACATTTTTGTAACAATTAATTTTTAGATCATTTTAACAATTTAATTAAATAACATGCACCAATTTAACAACACAATAAATCAATTAACACTAAAATGTAAAACAACTACAACAAGAATTATAATAAAACACAAAAAAATATGAACATCAATTCATCATAATTGTTACACAAATACAATAACAATTAATTTAAGTTTAAACTTTAAACCATATGAAATACATTAAAATCATAATTGCTCCGCTAGGGTTTAGGGTTTTTTTTTAGTTTTTTTATATATATATTAAAAAATTATTGAGGGTAGGGTAGGGTAGGAATGCAAAAATGGATGACTACTCTGCATTCCTACCCGAAAATTGTCGAAAAACCAAAAACTCTTCCGCATTCCTACCCGATTTTTGCGGCTAGCCATTTAGTAGGGTAAGGTAGGGTCGGTAGGGTAGAAACTTGCGGCCGGTCAGAAATTTGAACACCCCTATGTTTTATTGTAATTATTTATGTATTATTGAATTTATTGTGTTTTTTTTCAGTATTATTGATTTTTTGTGTTAGTTAATTGGTGCATGTTATTTAATTAAATTATTAACATGATCTAAAAATTAATAACTAAAAAATATGTGTTCATTTGATTTCCTACCCGACTTCCTATACGATTGTTTTGGACGAAATTTGGGTAGGAATAGTACACTTATCACGTAGGGTAGGACAAAAAAAAAAAATTTACTGCAAACTATCAGGTAGAAAGATCAAATATTATAATTCCTACCTATAGGATATGATGGACACTCCCACGAGCTAGTTTGCTCATTAGAGCAATGTGGTGTTGGTCTAAGGCTTTGTATGTGCAAATCACATATGAAATTAAAGAGGTAAACACTACACTAGGGGTGTCTATGGGCTAGATTACCGATGGGTCAGGTTACCCCGCCCAGAAAAAATAGGTTAGATACCCGATTGACGCAATAGTTGGCCCGCCCTAGTCTGAGCTCAATATACTTAAAAAGAGGGCTTGAGTTTGCCTCCAACCCCATTGCACAGCCCGAAGCCCTGCCTCATAACTAGCCCAAAAAAATTCATTAAAACCCGACCCAAGGCCTACTCGCTCGCCAAGCTCAGCCCAACCCAACCCGCCCACCGTTCATTTAAAAAAAAGTTATACTTTTACACCATTAAATTTGAAATTTTGAAATCAGTCTCCTAATATTAGAATTTGAAGTTTTAAAACTTTAGATACTGTAAATAATATATTATTTTCTTTTTCATGTATTAAATATACAAATTTTAAAGGATTGAGTAATACAAATAATAGATAAGAGAGTATATGTCAATCTAGTTGGGATGTATTCATCATATTGGATGTAGTTCATCTCCTAATTAAAAATAAAATTATTCGCTATTTTATTTTTATTCATTTTGACTGTACTTTTGATTTAAAAATATAATTTACACATTTATTAAATTAAAAAAATATTCATTATTTTTAAATTAAGTTGTATATAAAAAAAATTAGTAAGCAGGCTTGGCCAAGAAAAAATTTTTTTGGCCTAGCCCGACCCGACTTATAGACACCCCTACACTACACTATCACCATTCATTTTTTGGGACCATATCGAAAAATTAAAAAAAAAATCCAAAAAATTACAAATTTCACCCAAAAAGTGGTAGGTGAATCTAAAAATTATAGATATATCCCAAAAGTTAGTAACTCCACACAAAAATTAATAAAAATATCTAAAAAAATAGTAAATGGTACAAGATTGATTTTTTTGGGTATCATAGTCAAATCTAATTAAATATTAGCTTTTATATACTTATGTGTGCTTTGCTTGAGGAATACCATTGCATACCTTGTTAACACATTGTTGTTTTGTTTTAAAATAGGAGGCAGAAGGGAGATATGCATTGGTACAGTGTGCTGAGGTCATGATTAGGGATTGCTAATTGAAAGGTAGTGATTATTCTTAAGCATATCTGATTTTTGGACAAGATCACTATACTTATGAAGGTATTGTGTTGAAAATTAATTTTAATTATTAATTATTATTTGAATGATTTATAACTAAAGATTAAAAAATTATAGAGTAATAAAAATAATTTAAATTTTTATTTAAATAAAAAATAAAGATACAATGCTAAAAAATAAATTTTAGTGTCGAGACTGAATCCATGGTTACCATAANTTAAATAAAAAATAAAGATACAATGCTAAAAAATAAATTTTAGTGTCGAGACTGAATCCATGGTTACCATAAATCGAGGATCCATTCAATGTCGGGATGAGATGCTTTCATATGGGATAAAAGTCCC
>CAUOFW020004880.1:119442-162662 GCA_963454935.2 Ilex paraguariensis | reverse complement strand
TGTTTGTGTTGGCTTTCGGAACTGAAGTAGTGGCTCCCGTGGAGATAGGGCTCGCAAAGCTAATTTCACGCCAAGAAAGAATTTCTTCTTTATCCCGACTAAATCTAACGGTGACAATGACGAAGGCACTAAGTAACGGGACTTCCACTCCCACTCAATTCTGCATGAGCTCCGTTCCCTGAATAGGGGGGAGATTGGGGCAGCCATTGGAGTTGTAGGAAGGCAAAGGGGAGACGTGAGAAGAAGATCACAAAGGTGAAAAGATTTCGAAGGGGATGAATATCCACGGAATCAAGAAGTCAAGATATAAAAGAATCAAGAAGCAAGCCGAACCCAAAGGCTGCGGACCTTTGAGTTTCCAAATTAAGGCAACAGATATTTTTAAAGAAGGCAATAAAATATGGACAATAAAGGAGGAGTTAATGACAAATGTTACCAGTTATGAGCCATTAAATAACCAAGGAAGGCTTGATACAACCTTGGATAAGCCTAGGAGGTCGGATTCTTTCCTCGGTTATGACGGGGTTCAATAATTTAAATAGTTGGATCACATCCCAAAAGAGACTTCTCAGACTTCTTTGGATTGACTAAAAGGGGAACTTTATTTCTAAGGCACAACAAGGCTTCATGAGCATAAGCAGCTGCTAGGACCATATACCCAGTAAAGCTAGCAGATGCACTAGAAGCAACCACACCCTAGTCTTTACACCCAGCAACAAGGACAGACCTTCCAAGAATGAAACCAGATTTCTAGGGGGTCAGTAAGCTCTACTGACCCTAATGGAGTTCTAGGAGGTCTGCACCAAGGGTTTTTAAGCTTCGGGGAATTAGGAGCTCAGTCAGGGGTATGCATGGTAGTTCTGAACCCCGTTGCCTCAAGAGGGAGGAAAGACGGAGAAAGAGGAACATAAGCAGTTATGTAATTTAGCAAAAATAAGGCAATAAACAAGCTTTATGGAAACAGGGGCTTCTTGGTAGAGGTTCGTACAACATGGCCTCCAAAGATGTAATTGTAATGAACCTTAGCATCAGGTTGCTTACTCTCTTTCCCAAATCTAGTAAACCTCTTGTCATTGTAAGGAATGTCAAGTCCACTATCCAATGCTCCCTTTGGGGTGGGCTCTACTTTAAGATTTTCAAAAACAGAAAAGATCAAGAATCAGATGTACAAAAATAGAAGGTTAACATCCATAAGACTCTAGACCAAGTAGCCTCAACATTCCCTTGATACTCCTCATCCATCTCAAGCAATAACAGTCCTCGATTGTCCAGCAGAAGTTCAAGGCAATAAGCTGCAATATAACATGAGAGATTAACTACGGGTCCATGGTAGAGCTCGGCGATCCTGGAAGACTCTCTGAGGTCCCAAACATTCAGATATTTATGAGTTAAGTGTAGCTTGTATGGCTGCACGGACCTTCCGAGGCAACTCCTAACTATTCAAACAAGTAGCATACTCTCTTCGACCAAATACAAGCATGATAATCTCCCAAAGTCAAATCTCAATTCCTTTTCTCTCAAAAGAGCTCAGGAAGCCAGTAGACTTGCAGTTCCAACAACTTTGCTTTGAGAGGAACTCAGTTTCCCTCAAAGAAATGGGGGGCAATGAGAGTACAGAGCAGTACGCAAGCAGCTAACCACAAAATAATGAGAGTAGATTTTAGAAAAGCAGAGTAGACTACATTGAAGAGCAAGTTGGATTGTGTTATCGTATTGAGCGGAATAGACTGTATTNATCAGAGTAGATTGCATTGAAGAGCAAGTTGAATTGTGTTATCGTATTGAGCGGAGTATACTGTATTAAAAGAGCGAGTAAGATTGTGTTAGAAAGAAATTAGAGAAAGAGGAAAAAATCAGTGCGTTTACCATTTAGACGACTCAGGAAAGCATGCCAAGTTTACATTCTCCAATAGAAGTTACAAATGCTTAAAAAAAAAAAAGAATAAGAAGGAATTAAAAGATCCTAAGTTTCTGAAGAGTGAACATGTGGAGGATCCTGCAATGAAGTTACTATAGCCTCAGCAGCAGGAACAATGGTAGAGCTCGGTAGCTCACCAGACAACCCTTCTGGCAAGGCAGCAGTTGAAATCTCAGAAGAGCCAAGAATAGGTGAGGAGGATGAGGCCTCAATCTTAGGCAGAGCTCTCATTACCAGATCAGCAAAAAAGGACGTATTAGTAGGAACAGCTAGAGGAGTGGACATTTTAGTACCTTCCAGAGCCCTATCAGAGGCAGCAGGAGCCAAGGTGCTGTCATCGCCCTCTGAATCAAACTCCTGCAACTCCTCCTCAGTAAGGATGACAAAGTCAAAGTTGAGGTCTGGGTAGGCCTTCTCCGCTTTACGTTGAAAGGCCAGCCATCCTGAGGCCCACTTGGTGGTGACATCATCCTTCAGCTCGACTATTATGTCATTCCTCTCCTTGACAGCTGTCTTCTACACCTCGAGCTTAACTCATGGACTCTCGTTCGTCTCAGCCAGTATAACATACTTCTTCCTAAGGCTCTCGAGGGATCCCTAAGCATCAAAGACTTCCTAGCTAGCTTTGTTCCAGGCATTGATTTTGAGTAACAGCTTTTCCCTGGTCATCCTCAGCTCATCCCTGACCTTCTTCTCTCTTCCCTTAGCCCTATCCTTAGCAGCTTGAAGGCCTTCGTAGTCAGAGGCCTATTTTTCCATTTGCTCCTCGAGCTTTTGCACCTAAGCTCTGAGGCTCTCATTGTCAAAGATCAGCTCAGCTACCTTAAACTCGTATGTCTTCAAAGCTTTGGCAAAGTCCTCCAAAGATCGGACCCTGTCCATCAAGTTCTTCACATGAAGAGCCATCTGTGGACAAAAAACAGACATAGATCAGCACAATTTAACCGCGCTGTACTAAGAGCGAGTCTGAAAATACTTACAATGGCTGTTCCGTAGAGAGCTGAACAGAAAGAGGCCTCAAGAGACATGGTAGAGGCCCTCTGAATATCGCATTCAGGGAGAGTGAATGAAATGGCCCCAACAGCCAACTCAGCATTGTCGAAGAAGGAGTCTTCATCAGTCTCCTGGCCCTCCCTTCTTTCGACTTTGGGACTCCGAAGAGACAATTGAGATGGTTGTTCAGGCGGTCCAGGGGGTGTAAAGTCTGGTTTGATTCTAATAATCAGCCCCAATGCTCCCTAAACCTCAGAAGAGGTGGGGGAAGCCAGCCTTGGCTCGGAAGTCTTTCGGGGGGCAAACTGGGCCCCTTGAAGAGGAGAAGGGGTCAGAGATTGAGATGAGGGAGTCTGTCCTCCCCTGCTCAATGCAGGAGAAGAGGGCACTCCCAGCTTCTGCACTTTAGCTCTGTCAACGAGGCTGCCTCCAGAGCTGGTATCGGCATTCCGTTTGCCATTTTTTCTACTCTTTTTTAGTAGGTCAACTTTAGCCTGGAGTTCCTCAGGGGTAGATTTCATTACGGAGGAGCCTAGAAGATCTGAACCGAACAAGTTAAATAGGAGAGAGAAAAAAGAAGGGAAGGCAAGGGAACCAACTCAGAAAGTGTTATCTTATATGTCTTCAGGCCTAACAACTGAGATAAGGAACGGAGCTTCTACCGATACCTTAGGAGGACTGAATCCCTGTGTTACTAAGACCCAGGGCTTGATGAGCTCGGAGTACTTCTCTAGATTACACTTTTTCAACTTTCTCTTTACATTCTCGTCCTTAGCACTGAGCTCTGGTCGAATGCTTGAAAAACAACACAAGGAGAGCAAAGGTCAAAAAGGCGAATCAACGATTCCCAAATCAAAGCTCAATCAGTTCGAGTAAGGGTTCACCTAAGTTATCAAGGGCAGACCAAAGTCTAGAGATACCAAGAGTATTAGTCCTGTCAGTAGGTTGTATTCCCAGTTAGTGCCCCCAATGAAAAAGAATTGTTTCTTCCAACCTTTATGGGAGTTCGGGAGGTAAGTAATGATCTGCTTAGCCGTGGTTCACTTGAAGATATATAAGAAACCTTCTGATGAGGTGAGCTTGACATTAAAAAGATTCACAAGCAAGGAAAGGCCGGGGACCCCGAGTCCATGAATCTTGAATAAAACAAGAAGACCCACAAGTACACCCTAGAAATTAGGGGAGAGTTGAGTAGGGTAAACATTGAAGTGTTGCAAAACACTCTTGATGAAGGGATGCATAAGAAAGCGAAGACCATTCTCAAAAGTGGCCACAAAGAAACATACTCTCTTATGAACTTGGGCAACATATGGGGTGTATTTATCTGAACACTAGGCTGGACACCAGGAGAAAATCCGTAACAAGCACTGAGAATTCTCACATGAGAAGAGTCAACCTCACTAGGTTCTACGAGCTCAGCATGTCTAAAGACGACCCCTGTGCCCGTTGCGCTGTCACAAACTCCTATCCTACTCACCTTGCCCTTACCTTTGTTAGCATTAGGGGGCACAGAAAAAGACGATGGAGATGGTTCCTCAGTATTTCCCTTGGCATCAACAGCATCCACACCGGAGAAATTGTCGATTTTCTCGCCTACATCCCCTAAATCAGTGTTCTCTTCGGCAGACCTTTCCCCTAAGAGAGAAGTAGAGGAGCGTGTAACTCTAGAAGGAGTAGATATGATTGGATAGGAGAAAGGTAAACTGAAAGAACGGTAGAAATGAGGAATACTAATTAAGTACTCCCTAATAACTCTAGGGTCAGCGCAGTAGCTTCCAACAGCAAGAATTCGCATGATAGAAGACCAGTCCATGAAGTGGGGGAGAGGAGACAAGCAGTAATTTTGATTCCAAAATTAAAAGAACCGAAAGGCCCAGAAATGCAATGGCCACCTCGAATTTAAGGGATCTAGAACGAGAAAAGCTTAAAAAGGGACAAAAGGACGTAACTAGGTGGGAAAGAGCAACGAACAACAGCCTAGAGCGAAATAGAAGAAAAAGGGCAATGTGAATCTTCAATTCGAACCCACAAAACTCGATCTTAAACGAGGAATCAGAGAATTCCAAACCAGAAAGCCAAGAAATAGCAAGAAGAGAGAAGCAGCAGATAAGTTGAACAGTGGAATAGGGCAGTTCAAATAGCCGTTTGAGCATTTAAAGCCTGAGAGACGTGGACTGAAATGTGCACGAAAAACGAGAAAGTCATGATTACTAAAAATCGTCAAAAAGGCCTACCTCACGTGCAAGACAAGGTCAGCCACGTGCAGATCCTGCTCGGTTTAAAAAACGGCTCAACCCCTGTCCAAGCTAGCTTGAACTAGGGGCTGGGGGGCAACTGATGATACCTCAAACAAGCCCTAACTGTGAGCTCAGGTCAGGAGGTCAGGAAAAAAACGAGGAACTCAGAGAATCAGGGATGGAGCTCCCCTTGGAGAGATCGTAGCTGAATCGACCAGGAAAAAGCTGGATGACTGCGAAAATTGGGCCCCATGCATTAAACTCTCAACCAACTAAGATTCTCTCCTAAAATCAAGGAGGATCCCATGAATAATAGGCAAAGATCTCGGCTAAAATCCCACGAAATAGGGGACAACCTTACAAATACTATGTAATGCCTCATCGAGAAAAAGAACAAAAAAAAGAACCATAATTGGATTACGCACTGTCTTGTATTACATTCAAATAATTAATAGAGAAGAAAAAGAGCGAAAACCTCCATTTGAGAGTGGATTAGCCGAGCTCTAGAGCCGGTGAACCACTATATTCTTACTGTGCAAATTCTCCTATCCCTTAAGAAACACTTCATCACTGTCATTACGAAGTTGGCAGCCTAACTTCATCGTTGGTCCCACGCACTGTTCACTCACATTAGTCTGACATGATCAACAGATCTTTTTCGTGTAGTTTGGATTGAGACAGTTCCACAACAGCTCTTGCTGCTGCTACTGCCTGAGCTGCTAGTTCAAAAGCTGCTTCAGCTGCTGTCTTCACATCTCTATATTTACTCCTTTCTTTCATAAATCTAGAGAAGTTCTCATCTTCTTGTATTCCTTCACGCAAATTTTTAGTTGCATCCTTCAGCTTATGATCATTCAGGCCGTTCGATTCTCTGGTATGCAGTTTTTCCTGGATGTGAACACCACAAACTGCATCATTTCTCAAAAAATTAGGTGTAAAAAATTACAGAGTTTATTTTTGTTCGAAAATAAAAAGCTTCAGACTTTATCTTGGTGCATTAACTGCATTTAAGTCACGAAATGTTGTCCACTGTGTTTTATCTCAATAGAATTGCTCTTTTGTTTGTACCTTACCTTACTAATCCCAGACGATTCTCCCTCAACTCTAAGAATGATCCCATTCTCAGAAGCAATTTCGTTTAAAACTTTCAGTTTGGTTCCCCAGATTGGCCATTGAGTTGGAAACTTTTTGGCAATCTAGACAACCAAAGGAAGAGTTACAGAAAAATTGTAAACTACAGAACAAGTAACCCTGAAACAATCAAATCTACCTTAGGATTTACCCCACAGTTGTTGCGTAATTCAATAGCATAATTTGAAAAGTTCTTCCCATATTTTGCCATGAAGATCCTATAAATCTTTTGGAGTTCTGGCAATTGTCCATATCTTGAAGCAGCGAAGATCAAACTTGATATTGCCCCCTTCAGTTCATCGGGACACGCTCTACCATAAAAACAGGCACATATAACACAAATATATAATTAAAAGAAAGATATATAAACACAAAAAAGTAGTGAAATAATATATGATGTACTGTTGAAATTTGAACAGGAAATGCATCTTTTCATTTTCATTAATCAGTTATTTAGTTGTTTTTTTTTAAAATTTGTTTGGTCATTTTCAGATAATTCGAAGGGAAAGTGGGAAAACAAACTTGCTGTTCTTAATGAGCATGATCCTATCTATCAGAAGGCGGCAATAGCCTTCTATGATGCTGAAGGCATCCAATATATTCTGCTCCCTGATCACATGATCAACCTGTGAGGAAAACCATCAAAATAGTGAGAGAGAGAGAGAGTGAAAATACGCAAAGGAGAGCGCTTTCTTGGTGATGGTGGGTGAGGAGCTAAACTACATCCGAACGAGCTTGAGACCAACGGATGTGGTGATGTTTTTTGAGTATGGCAATTCGAGAGACAGCAAGAGAGACAATGGTTTTGAATTTGGATGTCTTGAAGGATTTTGATTTTCCAAAAAGGAGCATTCAATTTCTTGCCCATGTTGCTGTCTTTTTCCTTCTTCTTGTTGCAGCTTCAACCTCAACAAAAAATTATCAAGGACCTCTCGAATCTTATTAGCACTATAAACCAATATTCTGAGCTCATGATCTTAATAAGAACTCGGGTATTCAAAGATGTAAGTTATATCGTAACATCACAAATCGGTCCAGCATATCAAAATAAAGCGCGTAGTAGTGGTCATTTGTGATGAAATGAAGGAGACAAGCAACAACTTACATTAATAGACATGAAGATTAGGGCTGAGGGAAACCCTGATTAACTTTGACATTCCTTAGTGACATTTGTGATTAGTGAGGTTACTACGTTAGGCTAATCTTGGCCAAGAGGGTCAGAGGTACCAATGACCACATTGTTGTGTCATGTCCGTCTTTCCTTCCCCAACTTACCTTTAAAAAAAAAAAAATACCCAAAAATTCGAAGATGAGATGGTGTATGACATGATTTTATGGTGACATTTTCATTTCCCATCTAGCTTTATCAAATAAAGGAGTACTCGAACATTCAAATATGAGATAGTTGTATGCCAGGATTTGATGAATAGAAACGTTAATGTTCCAGCCATGTTTCAATCAATAAATGAAGCCACCTATTGCCAAATATGACTTTCCTTAAGTTTATATCTTAAAGGTCCAAAACCTACTACCAAACAGACTTCATCCAAAGAGTAATTAGAAAGTTCATTTGTTTAACAATCCAAGAGCACCTAAAACAGTGATGAGGTATGGTAATTGGTCTATTTGTGTGTCCCACATCGTTTGGATAGAGAAAGTAGTCTATAAATAATGTATCTATACTATTATGCTTTTTAAATTAACATAATAAAAGGCTACCTAAAAGAAAAATATATTTCTAACCTTATCTTATTACAACATTTTAGAGAGCTTTTATCCTAACTCATGTCTTTTTTTCAAACTTATACCCAAAAGAGAATTCTTTTTAAACTATTTCATAAATCCAGACACTTTTAAAAAGGTCAGTTGGAATAACGTTTTTAATGATAAAATGCTACTCAAAGTAACGTGTTTATGAAAAAAAACGTAAGATAAAGTGACTTTTTTTCGTTGTAATAGTGGTCATACAAAACACATAAAAACGTCAGTCCAAGTGACGTTTTCATATAAAACGTCAGTGCAAATGACGTTTTACTGAAAACGTTGGTTCAAATGACGTTTCTAAAAAACGTCATTTGCACTAACGTTTTACATGGCACCGTTTTGTCCCTTTTTTTTTTTTTTAATATAATTCATCACATTGTAATTTCTTTGAATGTTTAATTTTATTTATTGAATAATTTAATTATATTCAAAATAAATATAGTTTGATCATATCAAAATTAAAACATTGAAATGTATACACTTAATTAATTTTTAATTAACATTCAAACATAATTTTTTTTTTAATTTTGATCATGTCGACAATAATGTTTATTAAGCGATGTAAAAATTTAATTTATTCATAACCAAAAAATTGAGCATTTATTTCATAACACTTTTAGTACAATTGAAGGGGTAAAATGTTGTCAATAATGTGGTTGATGTTCAAAACAACATAAAGAATTATCGAGTACACATAAATTTGATAGGATAAGTGTCTGATGCATCATCATCCAAATCAGAGAAATTAGAAAATTCAGGATCGAAAACAAGTAATGGATCCTCTAAAATTTCAATTTCGGCATATTCAGGTTCAAATTGCTCTATTTTTGCATACTCTATTGCATGCAAACGACTAAGTCGACGCTGCATTTGATCATTTTCACGTTCAAGTCTTGATATGATATTGTCATGATTATTTGAATTCTGTGGATCATAAATATTAGCCGAACGTGCCTTCGGTACCACAAGTTCATACCAACGACAAAATACTTCAAGGTCATAATGTTTGTTATATAGCTATCACCGTCTTAGTGTAGATTTGATATGAGCACCTAGAGGCGGATAGTCAGTTGCAGACTCAACAATTACATGTCCAACTTGATCGAATGAGTGATAAGGATCGATGGGTACATTGCGAAACTCTCACTTTTGTCCATAGCACGTTACACCGTTGGAATCTGTATTTAATCCAATAAAATGAACTTTGTGCAGCGATGTTGATCAATCATTTTTGACTAAGTACCAACTAATAAATTTTTTAAGCAACAAACAAAACATTAGAATTAGATGAGTTGAGAATACAAATATTTTTTGATTAATTATCAGAATATAAAATTATTATATCATTTTTTACGAATAAAAAAACAAACATATTAGTATTCGATACAATTATAACCCCAAAACTCAAGCAAGGGTTATTGCTAGATAATTATGTTCACGTAAATACTTAATCTAAGTGATTATTAGATTAAATTAAATTTGAATTTAGAATTATCATAAAATTAAAACTAATACAACAATTTGAATTAAATTTAAATTTAGAATATCATCAAACTTGAAATAACATTACAATTAGAACTAATACAACAATTAATAAATTAAATTTAAATTTAGAATTAACATAGAATTAGAACTAATACAACAATTAGAATTAACTTTAAATTTAGAATATCATCAAACTTGAAATAACATTAGAATTAGAACTAATACAACAATTAATTTACAACTAAAACAACAATAAAATACACAAATTGCCTGTTAATTATTAGATTAAATAAAAAATTTAAATAGAATTAACATAGAATTAGAACTAATTCAACAATTGCAATTAAATTTAAATTTAAAATGTCATCAAACTTGAAATAACATTACAATTATAACTAATACAACAATTAATTTACAACTAAAACAACAATTAAGTACACAAAATGGCTAAGTGAGATACATAAATAGATAGAGAGTGATAGAGATACACTCGGACATACCCCTCAATGTTGTTGTGATGGAGGCAGTAGTGGAAGAGCAGCAGCTTCGATGGTGGGGGTCTTGCCAATTGGGGCTTTCAAATTAAAGGGCGGTGGATGTGGGTTTCAGATGGTGGTGGTTTTCATAGTTGATGGAGGTGATTTCGGATGGTAATGTGGGTGGAGATTTCAGATGGTAATTCTAGTGGAGATTTGGCTGAATGGCACATGTGGAGATAGGTTTCAGATTAAGGGTGGTGGAGGTGGGGTTTCAGCTGGTGGTGGTTTTCCCAGGTGGTGGAGGTGATTTCTAATGGTACTGGTGGTGGACTTGGGTTTCAGAATGAAGATCCTGGTGGAGGTCGGTTTCAGATTCAAGGGTGGTGGAGAAAGGTTTCAGATGCTGGTGGTTTTCCTCGGTGGTGGTCTGATTTATAGGAATTAAACAAATCCTTGCTACATGTGGATGGCTGCATTATGTTAAGTTTGTTGCTTTTGCATTTGATTGTTTGGTCCGCGAGTTTATAGTAATGCACAGATAACTGGGGAAAGACAACTTCGTGTGTTTGTTTGAGGTAGAGTTTTTCAAGTTACACCCGCTACTATAGCCGAATTTTTTTAGCCTATGCAAAGACATCTCAACCTGCAATACTCCTACACCGAAGTGCCTAATTTGACTGATGTAGGGATAGAATTGACGGGTAATCCAAAATTTGTATGGCCACATAAATACATAAAACAAGGGAATTTGATAGAGAAGTACCGAATTTTGAATTTAATTATAGTAAACAGTTTGTTACCCCGAGTTCATAAAAATCAAATATACACTGAGCAAGCCTACTTCTTGTATGCCGTTGGGATGGGACACACGATTGATCTTCTGAACCTTATTCTGGATCAAATGTTGATTACTGTACAAGGAAAGAAGTCCTCACTCCCATATGCTATGTTAGTATCTCATATTTGCAGGGCTAAAGGAGTGATAACAAATCCCTCATAGAAAACGGTGGACCATTTTGCAACATCAGACAAAAATTTTTTAAAGAAAAGCCATGAAATCTAGCTACAAGAACAACCCAAAGCACCGCCAGCCCCACAAGAAGTGCCATTCCAAGTACCTGAAGAATTTTTTCTACAACAACATCCTCCACCACAAGAAGACCAACCATACATACCAGTGGATGACCAGACTGATAGACAAATTTTACTAGGATTGGAGACCACTGTTACACAGCTTGGGACCAACATCACCCAAATCAATCAACGCATGACTGCTTATGAACATAATCAAACTGAAATATTAAGGCTACTAAGAGAGCGTTTTGGTGGAGGCCCTTCAACTTCTTGATCAGAGACACTGGAGATTCTACGAAGCTTTGCTATATTGCACTCATCTTTTATTTTATACACATAAACTTACTTTATGTTTTGAAACTGTTGTTGATTTTGAACTTGTTTGTGTTAGTAAGTTAGTTTTTGTCAGTTAATGTGGAACATATGTTTTTAAGTTAGGAAGACTATTTCATATGACTCACAGTTAAATTAAATTATTATTCTACTACTTTGCAAGGATACTCTCAATCTGATCACGTAGGATTTTCACATTTTAGTTGTGTATTATCTTAATATTTTTAGTTAAATTTATTCTTTTGAGCACAATTACATTTCTTTATTGTTAAAAAACTTTTGAAATATTATCCACTCTTTGCATATATAGTGAAGATGCAAGATCTATTGCAAATTTTGAGCTAATCTTTCTTGGAGAGATATTCTACATCTACTCAAATAAGAATATTCAATTCAGCGGTAAATTTTCTTTGAATAATCTTATTATTTTATTTTGATTAGCACTCATTCAATTATATTATTGGCATTGTCTTTGAAATTTTTATTTTAGAGATTATATAGATGTATGATTTCAGGAAAATGATCTTAGGTCATTTTTGATTGATCTTGAGCCTTAACCATTTCTTTTACAAAATTATATCCTTAGTTATCCGTGATTGAGCCTAACAGAATATAAATTCTTTTCATGACACCCAAAAAAACACCTGAGCCACATAAAAATATATTTAACCTACCTTTGCTATCTAATTTTCTTGCACCCTCTTCTTAATCAGTAGGATACAGACAAGGAGAAGAAAAAGAAATGGTGATTACTGAAAAATCTGTAAAAGAAATTTCAGAGGAAAAAGAAAGAAAGAAAAGAGCCAAGTGTAGACATTAAAAAATTAATAAATAAAAGTCTATAATTGAACTCAAATCAATTAGATAAATAAAATTGGATTGGACCTAAATTCCATAACCTAAATAATACAAGCCCAAATTTAATTAATAAGGCTTGTCAAATTAAATTAAACTGGAACTAAATTTCATATCCTAAATAATACAAGCTCAAATTTAATTAATAAAGTTTGTCAAATTAAATTAAACTGGACCTAAATTCCATAGCCTAAATAATACAATCCCAAATGCAATTAATTAGGATTGTTAAATTAAAATAGACTTAAATTCCATAGGCCCAAATTAAATAAACTTTCAAAAGGTAAAGTGGGTTGGACTTAAATTTCATAAATTAATTAAAGCCTACAAACTTATGGGTAGCCCACTACCTAAAGCCCATATAAGAGTAATAAGGACTCTTATATGGATAACTATCACTTTTATATGAATAACTACTCCTAGTACTATAAGTAGAGGTCTAGGGGAAGGCCAAGGAAGCAAAGGGAAAGGAAGCAAAGGTGGAAGGAAGATTGGCGAAACTCTGCTCAAAGTTCACTAAAACCTTAACCCTTGCAAGTTCATCTTCGGAAAAAAGAACACACCGCCAAGGTCATTTTTCAAGAAATCCAAATCATCTTCAAGCCATTCCAAATGAAGAACGGTGAGAAAATTTATCAAAAGCATCATCAAATTGAAGAGTGGGAGATACATTGATCCAGCTCTCATTTTCATTAAAGCCACCAATTGAAGAGTGAGAAATACGCCAATCAGGCCCTCTTCTTCATCAAATTCATCATTTTCACTAAATTCATCAACTTCATCAAATTCACCGAGAATCAGAGGATAGTGCATGTGAGAAGCACGCCAAAGAGAGTCAATACTACATTTTTTAGTTAAAGTCAATCAAATTGACTATTGTAACTTGACCTTATTTTGTGTTAATTCATTTCACGAAATTTGTCGTAACACCAAGAAAGTGAAAAAACGAAATGAAATAATATGAAAATTTTTGAATAGAGAGGTGTGCCACAATACTAAGAGAAGATAACTTTTGAATCACATTGATATCGTTTCTTAAACCTTAAACCGTTGGCCATATTACACCCCTAACAAAGTCCTTTTTGATTCCAGAATTCATGCATATGTATTAATCCAATCAATTCAAAAAGTGAAAATGTTAATAATATGTTTAATGTAGTGTTAATATCTTTTCATGAGATTATGTCAAATTCCAGTTCTATTCAAATAACCGTTCATTTGATTGACTATATGTGAAATTATTTGCTTTGTTAACAATATTCCAATCAAATATAAGTTTTGATTGAACAGTCACTATAACATATGTGTATTCTTTGCTGAGTGTATTCCAGGGAAGGATTAACATAAAGACTACCATGAAATATGGTAATATTTCTTAAGTAATTTTTGAAAATAAATAAATCATTGCATGCACACACAAGTTTTTCTAAAAATATATAGATAATGTTACAACTAACGTGTGTTACTCTTATAGTGATCAGAGAAAGGAAGTGTTCTAGTAATACAGAGAAATATTGATTTAATTTTATTTGTGAGAAATATGAGTTATGAACTCTTAACTATTGAAGTTTGTAGGTAGCCTCACTAAAAACTTTCATGAAACAAAACTCGTCTACTAGGGATCATCTAGGGGTTTAACAGCTTATTGTATACGCTAAATGCAATCATGAAAATCTACAAAAATGATTTTGTTAATTTTTATTTTTTTTTTATTTTTATTTAAAAGTTTAGGTTGCGGAGTGTGATTAAACCTAATTAGTATATAAATTAGAATAATTAAAAAAGTCAATTTGGTAAGATAAAACAGTTAAAAACTGTTAAATAGAGCGTAAACTAGAGTTTTATGTGTGTTATGTTTGAAATTTTAGGGTTTTGTATGAAATTGCTGGAAATTGCAAGGAACAATCTGTCAAAGCTTAAAACCAACAAGGAAGAAAGTGTAATATTATCAAGAAACAGCCACAACAAGAAGAAGATCAGCACCACAAATCCAACAAGCCAGCACCGTCTGGACAGTGGTGGTGGCATCCGGACAGTTGCTTTAGGCGGCTCATCATTATCTTCCACCTCCTTCTTTCTATTTTGCCTATAAATAGGCCATGTAACCTTCTTCAACCAAAAAGCAGGGAGAGAGGAGAGGAAGTTCAAGGGAGCTCCAGACAAACCAAAGGAGAGAAAGGAAAAGAAAAGAAAGGAGAAGAAAAAAAGAGAAAGCAAGAAGAAAAGAAGAAAGCCAGAGTGAAACCTTGCCCGACCTACTCTCCAACCAGAAATTTGTTATTTCTACATTTATGTTATGCCTTTTTTCTTAGAGAATTGAACTTCCGCCACCTTTTTGTCTTGACCGATATTAAGGGTGGTTGTATTTCAATTATTCCTTGGGGAAAGAGTGTCTGTATTTTGGTTTGTTGTAATGAAACTCACCCGCACATCTTACTTACCTATAGCAATGGAGCGTGAGTAGTTTACTTTTACCCTTCAGTGAGGGGTAAATATATGTATATTATTGGTTAAGTTATGGAAATGCTGATGTTTTATTATACGGAATTATATATACCTCCCTTAAATGATAGATGGTTATAATTATAATATGCTCACGATTATAAACACCAAACAGTACTTAATATTCTATACCATACTATCTACTATTATATCCACTCCATGCATGATATAGTGATGTACTTAATTGAGTATTACATAAAATTCGATTGATTGGTTATAGATGAGTTGAGTCTCGACATAGCCAATGCTTTAAGTTCAATATGGAGCCCGAAATTAAGTCATTAATGAATCATCAACCTGTCGGTTGAATAACCACAGTGTTCCAACTAAATGAATTGACCTTCTGGTGCACTAAGGACTTTTAACTGTTGCACAGTACAAAGTTGTCAAATGAATAACCTAAGTGATCCTCCTGAATGGCTTGTCCTTCTGGATTAGTAGGGTTGTTTAACTGATAAATAATATAATATTGCCAATTGAGTAATTCAAGTGATTATCTTGAATGACTTGGCCTTCTGGTTTATTTGGTTTAGTTAAATGTCACATATACTACCAGTTAACCTAAACAGTTGGTGTATTATGGTTTATATATATATCAGACCTACCGGTTGAACTTCCAGTGACCTAGAAGTTAATTGTTGTAAGGTGGTATTTCTAGTACTTAACCAATCTAAAGCATATGAGATCCTTAAACTAATTGGTACTTTTCATATTATTGTTTTTTTTTAACAGTTTACCTATGCATTTCATTTATTTAGTCTAGTTATCAATCTAATCTCACAACACAAGCCATCTTATGTTACATTGCTTTAACAACAACCTCACTATTCTTATTTTAAATTTCAATTATTAAAACTCTTCGTGGGATTGATCTTGGTCTTAACCGAGAAAACTATAATTTGAATACTTATACTTGGGTGTATGATATAAAGCAAGTCACGAGGCAAGTTTAATCAACCGTAATGAGGATTCCGAACAAGAAGAAATGCAGGAGGAATTAGTGATGGATGACTCTGATGATGATAATGGCGTTGGTAATTATGTTGAGCCTGAGGGTGAGGTTTGTATGCACGAGCCCGAGTCACCCTTCTTTACAAACGTTGACTCGAGTATCCAGAATAAAGTTGATAGATTTTTTAAGTTGCATGAATTGAAAATATAGGAACTAGCACATCCTGAATTGACAAAGGGTCTTGTGTGACAACCAAGTCTCGACTCGAACTTGATTAAATAATTAAAATTGTATGAGTCACTTGATATTTTTAGAAATTATACGAATTTGATTTGGGGTCAAGTTATAAATTATGGTTTAACTAAGAAATACTAGAATATTATAAATTTTCTTGGTATCAAATTTAACTTAGAATATAATTAAGAAACTTATTGAGCATAATTAGCAAGTTAAATTATAAGTATTAAAGTACATGAGGATCAAACCAAGGAAAAAGAAATTAGGTAGGGAATGCGACGGTTGGATAACACTTGACCATCCATTTGGTGCATGGGCTCTTTTAAGACAACAAGGTTGTTATTTGTTTGATGAATATTATATGTATACACTTATGTGTATATGTATATATTCTATAATATAAAAATAAGATTGTAAGAGATATAATAAAGGAAAAGATAAAAAATAGGGAAAGGACACTTGTCAATTGAGAAGAGAATATGTGACATGATGTGTGCTTNTAACAGTTTACCTTTGCATTTCATTTATTTAGTCTAGTTATCAATCTAAGCTCACAACACAAGCCATCTTATGTTACATTGCTTTAACAATAACCTCACTATTCTTATTTTAAATTTCAATTATTAAAACTCTTCGTGGGATTGATCTTGGTCTTAACCGAGAAAACTATAATTTGACTACTTATACTTGGGTGTATGATATAAAGCAAGTCACGAGGCAAGTTCAATCAANATCCGAGAAAACTATAATTTGAATACTTATACTTGGGTGTATGATATAAAGCAAGTCACGAGGCAGGTTGAATCAACCGTAATGAGGATTCCGAACAAGAAGAAATGCAGGAGGAATTAGTGATGGATGACTCTGATGATGATAATGGCGTTGGTAATTATGTTGAGCCTGAGGGTGAGGTTTGTATGCACGAGCCCAATACATCGCCAATCAATAGACCCATGAGATCAGGTCGAGGTGGAATAATCGATGAGGTGTCAGATCTACATTTAGATCTCGAATGAAGTGTGATATGCAAATATAAATGTTAATGTGTTGATTTATATTTGTTGATTGAGATGCTTTATGATACTTGACTTATTCAGTATTGAATGCCCCTAAGCATATTGTATACTTTTCTGCGTTATTTAATATTTTTAGGTTGATTTTAGAGGAATGATCAGAATGAAATAATTAGAGTATTAAAGATGAGAAGATGTCAATATAATTGTTGTTTTATTTGTATTGGGAGATAATATTGATAAATGTTATTTGATTGGGATAAATAGAGCTCTGTTTATTTTCACTTGGATGTATTTAATGAATTAACGTCATCGAAAGACCGGGGCGTTGCATCTTGTCTTTGGGAAGAAAAAAATTTGGAAATGGTAGTGAAATTGTGTTCATTTAAGATGTATCAACAGTATGTTGTTGTGGATATAAATAAAAAAAGATAGGTTTTGAAGTGTAAAATGCATCAAGAATGTGGATGCAGGCGAAGGCTATATGCATGGTTTAGGGCCAAGCACGGAATGTTTGAGATCACAAAGTATGAAGGACCTCACACTTATTTCTACCCAAGGATGAACCAAGACCACTGTTAGCTTGATATGAAATTTATGTCTTAGTGGATTGAGGGTTTTTTTGGGCTACACATGAAATAACTATTCATATTATTATAGAAATGGTGAAAAAATAATATCTATATTTAATAATGCACAAGAAGGCATGACATGCTAAGAAGAATGCCATAACAAAAGTTTTTGGTTACTGGGATTCTTTTTATAACATATTCCCCAAGTTTATGGATGCTCTTGTAAAATACAACTTAGGGACGATTGTAAGATGGCAATACAATGAACACATTGCCAACATAGTAATATTTAGCGAAGTGTTATGGGCTTTCAAGGTTTTCATTGATAGATTTGCTCATTGTCGATCTGTAATTTGTATTGATGCCACCTTTGTAAATGAAAAATATAAGTATAAGCTTCTGATTGCTATAGTTATTGATGCTCATAAACAAATATTTATTCTTGCATTTGGAATCGTAGATGAGTCATCTTCAGAACTTTGTTGTGCTAAATAGATAAGGTTTATATTTACTATCAGATCAGCATAAAGGTATAATCTCACAGGTGAATCAAGTTGATTCTGGGTGGAATAAGCTAGATGATTATCACCAATTCTACCTTAGACATGTATAGAATAATTTTAATAGCAGGTTCAGGTATACTTACCTAAAGGATCTTGAATGGATGGATGGGTCAACATGTTAGATTTAGAAGTTTAATTTGAGAATGGAAGAATTGAAAAATGCTAGTGCTGAAGCGTGGGCGTGGTTGAATAAGATTCTAGCACAACAGTGGACACTTGCCCATGATTGTGGCCAATGGCATGGAACTACTAGAATCAATATTTTTGAGGCGTTCAATGGTGCACTAAAAGGTGCAAGGATGCTTCTCATTACTAAATGTGTGAAATTTATATTTTATCAGCTTGCAAAATACTTTTGTGGGCGACGTGAGCACACACTACATTGCAAAGAGAAGGGTATGAAGTTCTCACATGATGTAATCAAATTTATGTGACCAAACCAAACTAAGGCAGCAGTGTGTGTTGTTACACCATTTCACATACAACAGGAACTTGCAAAGGTGGTGACAATGAAGGGTAATACACAGGTTGTGTGTATTAATGAGCATTCATGCACTTTTGGGAAGTTCGCCATTCATAAAATGCCTTGTTCTCATGTAATGGATGCTTGTTCTAATTTCCATGTCAGTTCTTGGAATTTAATAGATCTAGTGTTTAGCATCCATACACTTGAGTCAACTTGGGCACCTGAAACTTCAACCTTTGCATCACCAAGACTAGTAGGATAATGTCCTTGGCCCTACATTATGCCTTAATATGGTGTTGGGATGAGGACGTAAAGGTTGCCCAAAGACATTGTGTATACACAATGAAATGGACTTCCCGAGAGAAGGGCATTAAATTAAACGCTCTGAGATTTATTTGCAGTCAGGCCACGATTGTTGAACTTGTCCAACAAAGAACCAATTAGCTTCTGCAATGGATTATCCATTCTAAATGTTTCTATCCGCCAAAAATTTTATGTTGAACTTAGGATGGACACTTTATGAAATGTGTAATAAATTTTGTGTTGGATTTATTACTACTTGTTACGCTTTATGAAATGTGTAATAATTTTTTTGCTAGATTAATTACTACTTGTTTGACTTAAAATGTTTACAATTGAAGGTTATTTTGTTTGGTCATGTAGGTTGTGAAAATGGATCATGATCTGTGAGCATTAGTACATCCTGGCTGGAGGATGCATCTGTACTCTTCTCATAGTGTGACAATCACATAGAGGCGATTTGGGAGGGTGTTGAGTTCCCACCATTACACTACAAACGCTTTGAGGCCCCACTTCATTGAGTGAGCATCATTGATCCCCGGGATATCCACCATCTACGCACAATAGAATTTTATGGTGCCTATCAACGTAGGTGTATCTAGCTAGATTGGCACCTTATCAATGCACTAGTGGAGCAGTGACGTGTTGAGACGGGCACATTCCATCCCCCTATTGGTGAGGCCCATATTACACTTCAGGATACAACAATATTACTTGGTCTACCTGTAAATGAAAGTCTTGTATGTGGAGGGAACATCATTTACGATGTACATTAGTGGAGTGCCATGTGCACTAATTTGGGCGGCTTCACATCGAGAGTGGGATCCATAGGTAAATCAACACTTAGACTTAGTGTATTGGCCAATCATTTGGGGCATGCGAATCCAGCAAATGTGACTGATCATTTTGTTAGTTGTTACTCAAGAACCTACATGCTCTTTATTGATAAGGGGTTTTTGTTTGGGGATAAGTTGTCTAGCAAGGTAATGCTGATGTTTCTACCTCTACTTGTGGATCTTGATGTTGTAGGGAGGTTTAGTTGGGGTAGTGCAGCATTGGCATGGTTGTACATGAGATTTTTCTTGCTGCAACGCATGATGCCATGGACATCAGTGGTACACTTATTTTGATATAGGTAATGCATTACGTGTATTGATCATCTTTCTTAATTTGTTGTGTATTTAAGTGTGTCAACTTTACTACCGTTATATTATTAATGTAGTTGTGGGCATGGAAACAATTATTGCACATTGTTCTAGAGCGATTGGCCCCACAACAGTGGGCAGCCCATGGTGTAGCTGCCTTTCATGGCCATGAGGAAGGTGTGCCTACACATGGGGTTGGTGGTGCACTTGGAGATGTTGAACTTGCAACACATTTAAATGTTCATGGAGATGATGTCCCACAGAATTAGGATGCGCTACATGATGATCTACTTGGTTGCAGGTGGGTGACTTAGTACTAACGTTAAATAAGCGTAATATGTATTTGAGTTTCAATTATGATGGTCTTATTTTTTTGCAACTTTATAAATGAGATATGAAATTTTTAGAGCAACACACTCCAACCCATGTATTGCAACATTATCATGACCAACTAGACCAGATGAGAGATGATCAGGTATATCATGTGAATTTAGTGTTCATAATTTTAAAGTTTGTTGATTAAATGGATGTTGGGTACGTTATACCATTTGTGGATGGTTGGTGGGATGATTGCATGTTGTTATTATGGATGTTTAGTGGGATGATTTTGTTTTGTGATTATGGATGTAAGATGTGTTGTACATGTTTAAAATTTGGCATTGTCATATTTTTATAGGGAACCCAACCCAAATTTTTTAAAAATATTCAGAGTTTTTAATTTTATTTGAAGAAGGATGATGTTGCAGAACTAGGTAGTATGATTGTTTGCTGTGAGTATGCAAAAATTGGGACTATTGTGTATAGGTTAAAAATATGGCAAGGTCCTATTATTAGGGGAAACAATGACCATTTTTTTTAATATATGCATATTTTAAAAAATATTTTATGACTGTTGTGTTTTAGATGATATGGGAGCCATACACTGTTGATATCTTGAGTTGCCTACCTGCTTATTACCTCGATGGACAGGACATTTGGCGCACACGGTCTCCACTTATTTGTTTCTATATGGTGAGTGGAATTTCCCCAATTGTGTTGGGTGACAGTTTAGCCTCGTCCAAGCCATCTTAGAGGCCTGTGATACTAGTAGGGTGTTACATGACATAAATCATCTTGGCAGATTAGGTCGGGATTGGAATATTGTTCATCTAGCGTACATTAAGATGTGGGCTCATCATCAGGATCATCTTATAGATCCCATTGACGAGTACATGGTATGGTATAGGCGCATAACTCATCAACTGGTTGGCCACCTACTGGTAGGCCTCTTGTTGGTTTTCATCTTGTCGGCAAGATCATTGAGCTACTGGTAAGAATTTCACAATTGTTTTAATATTTTTTTAATAACAAGTCACAATCAATACTTATGTTAATGTTTATTAATATGCAATGATTTTTTTTTGTAAGAAGACATTCACAAGAATATACCACATCAGGATCTACCTATGAGGGCAGCCCATATCTGGCACTTTGCATGTAGACTATTGGACATATAAGAGATATAAGCTCTAGTTGTTTAACAATAATTCTCGAGCATCGATGACTTTGTGCATTTTCCATTCACACCACATGTTGTTCCTTCTACATCTTCATAGCCACCACTGCTTGCACATGTTGATGTTGCTTCTACATCTTCCCCACCACCACCTACAACTTCACCTGGATCGACACCTCATTGGCAGCTTCACCTACACCTATACCACCACTTGCACCGCTTGTTTCACCTGCACAGCCACTAGCACTGCTAACTACATATTCACTATCACACAAACCTATATCACCAGCTACGCATGCACCTCCATCTACAACTGTTGCTTCTACATCTTTATGATCTATGGCATATGTTGATGCATTGCCACCAGTAGTGTCAGAAGTTGTGACACCTCCAGTTGCATTGACACCATCAACTACACTTGCAGATGTTACAATTTGTATACCACTACCGCCTCATGTATCTATGGGATCATCACACACATACGACACCTTTTGATGAGCATCCTTTACTAAATCCTATGTTACATTAGGAGGGGTTGACACAAGAGGATACACTTATAGGTAGAGGTCATGGGAGAGTTGGACCAAAAATTTGAGGCGGACAATGGGGGCGGGGTCATGGACATCATTACGGCAATGTCACTGCATTACAAGTGACACAAGAGGGACTAAATGACATTAAGTATGAGTATTGGTGATAGTTGAAGTGACGCAAGCGACCACCTCCATATGAAACTTAGCTTTTTTTATCGTATTTTGGTAGTTGTACTGTATAGACATTCAAATTTTTAATAATTGTATATAATCATTACACGAATTTCAATTTTTATGTTTCATTATGTTGTCACAAAGAAAACCATTAATGTTTGCAACACATTTAAACCAACTTTAAGAAAATTTATAAACAAAACAAATAATACTAACTTTGAAGAAACACCTTTAATAGAAATATAAGAAACCAACATAATATAAACAAAACAATGCGAATATTGTTCACATGTTACAACACAATAGTAACATAACACTTATTAATGGTTCATGTGTCTATATCTTTGTCAGACATCTCGACATCAGAAATACATCCATCTTTCCCACTCAAGCAGAAGCTAAAATATGCTTCTTCTATCAACCCTTCTTCAGCATGGTCTCATGCGATCCAACAAAGGTTGTACCGATTTGGGTGGATTGCAATGTGATTGTTCTCAAATCGAAAATGAAACAATGTTTGCTTCAATTCTTGAGGAGTGTCAATTGGTATATCAATGCTAATTTGTCGAGACCTTTATATATTACAAGTGCACAAATCTTCACTTAGTTTTTTTCTTTTCCTCAAATGATATTGTCATTTAGCCATCATTATGCTTATGGCCTTACTTGAAAAATGTAAATAAGGAATCAATGAATAGAAGAACTCATCCTCTAACTCCTAATAATGACCTAGACTTTAAAACAATGTTAGCATACTATAATTCATGGTTTGAGATGAAGTGTGTACAATGAGGCATTTACACACATTGAATAAATAGTCACAATGAAACTACTTGTGGAATTATAGTTGCATGGCTTTTCAGTAAGTCACATGATGAAGTGACTAAGCCTTGATTCAATGAAATTGATGGTGAAGTGAAAAAACCTTGATTCAATGAAACCATTTGTTGAAGTGGTGCAACATGACTACACACAAGCGAAAGGACCTCAACACTATGCGAATATAGATGGCTAGGCTTTACAACAGACCATGTGCTGAAGTGAAAAACCAATAATTTTTCATAAAAATTGATGTGGCAAGGACATAATGAAGTGACTACACACTGCTGATATGGTTGAGCAACATGATGTAGTGATAAAGACACACTGCTGATATGGTTGAGCACTGTGATGCAGTGATGAATTGACTACGTACTGGTGAAAGGAACTCACACTTGTGCCACTATAGACTATTGAAAAATTAAAGCCTTCTAAATCTCTCTAAGATTTTACTATTTGAATTGACTTAACATTGTGGCTTGACAATACTACACACTAGTGATTTACCTCATTGTGTGAATATAGATTGGTGCAATTTTTAGCAAATCATGTGCTGAAGAAACCCAGATTTTTCATTAAAACTAATGCGGCGAGAACATATGTGTTACACTTATGAAATGACTACACACTGCTAATATGATTGAACAATGTGTTATTACTGAATATTGGCATAGCCGGCCTTCTCAGTCACTCTGTTGCCTAGCTTTTCAAAAAGCCATTTGATGAATTGACAAAGCCCTATTAGTGTACGAGCATCCATTGAAACTACCATATAAACACATTATACGTGGTTGATATCGCATATATTGAACATTATGTATACATCAAGAGGATCTATAGTTTATAACAATCGCAGACATCAATAGGTATGTTATTAAAAGAATGAAATGATGATTACAAGAGTGAGAGATTTTTAAATCCAAAAGAGTATTATGTGGGATTACGATGAGAGTGGGCATTTCATGCTAATGAATCAGACGGATTATGCACACAACTAAGAGAACTTGGCATACGGATGCCACATAGGCATTCAATAACTATGTAATGAAGAAATAGAAAAGACTAAGAATCAACAATTAAACATGTCTAATAAGAGAATAATAGGATGTTGGTGTGTAGCTATTGATATTATATGCTCCAACTAGCAACAAACATGGTGGGAACTAGATATGGAAGAGAGATGGCAGATGTTGAGCGAAATACTGTCTTGTCTAATGACCATTACCTATCAGATGATTATATGTCTGATGAAGATTAATAAGTGTAATCAGTGTCAATCTCTTATCTTTATAAGTAGTAATTAGTGTAAAGTAATCTCATAGCTTTGTTAGTGCAATCAGTGTATTGTTATATCACAACTTTAATAGTGTCAAGTCATGTCAGTACTTTATCAATGTTCAGTTATGTCACATCTTGGCAGTGTGAAGCCATTTCAAAATTCTTTATAATCGCATTGTAAACTTAAAATGCTCAACCAGACCTATATAAACCATCAGTCATATCTATCTTATATATAGAAAAAAAATGTTTAGGCGCACATCACATAGACATTCCAACCAAACCAACAAAGGTTCTTCATCAAGTAATGAACAACATAGTTCATCTTCAACTAACCAAGGTCAACATCGATTGACCAACCAACACTGTAGAACAAAGTTCATTCTGTTGGATCATATATAGATTATGTTGGTGTAATGTGGAATGGACGAAGGCGTGAGTTCTACAATGAGCCCATTAACACTTATAACCCATTAGGGCACATTGGCTATGTAATTATTGGGCCTATAACTTACAACCCGCCTTCAGGTGCTCATATTAAACCCATACTAAGGTGGTGAGAGTTATATGACAAACATTGTGAGCTTGAAGTATTATTGTCGTTGACAAAGACTATCGGTACCAAAGGCACATTCAACTAATACATACAACCCAAGAAATTAAAATAACCATGATGACATTGTGCATTAGATGCAACATTGTTTGATCATCTGCATTCAATTGAGTACTCAAATATTGAACATTTTGATCCTGACTATGTCTTTATTGAAATTTTAGAGGATCTGTTATTTGTTTCAAATCCTGAACTTTTTGATTTTTTAGATACAAGTGATGATGAGTCTGAAAAATTTCTTCCAACAAGTTTATGTATATGTGGTAAACCTCTATGTTGTTTTGAATATCAACCATGCTATTGAAACACTGTATTTTATGCAATTATGCATAAGTAGCATTTTTTCATAAAATTATTATTAATGGATATGAGCAAATGGTATGGTTTCTAAAATTTTGGGGGAGAAATGACATTGTTCGATAAACTTATGACATTGTTTTGGAATACACAATTTTTTTGTTGAAACGAAAATTGAAGACATGATGAATTTTATCACAATGTTATTTGTGATAAAATAATGCCAAATATAAATCGTCATATGGAATGATGTCTTTAAAGGTGTCATTGAAAATGATGTTTTTAAAGATAAAAATTCCATTAGGAAATTGTTTAAAAAAGTCCTTAAGATGTTATTCTAAATGACATCTTTAAACACGTCACTAGGAATGACAATTTGATGAGTTAACATATCAGAATTTGTTCAAGTTTGCCAACGTTAAAAGACGTCATTCCAAATAACGTTTTGAACCNATGATGAGAGTGGGCATTTTATGCTAATGAATCAGACGGATTATGCACACAACTAAGAGAACTTGGCATACGGATGCCACATAGGCATTCAATAACTATGTAACGAAGAAATAGAAAAGACTAAGAATCAACAATTAAACATGTCTAATAAGAGAATAATAGGATGTTGGTGTGTAGCTATTGATATTATATGCTCCAACTAGCAACAAACATGGTGGGAACTAGATATGGAAGAGAGATGGCAGATGTTGAGCGAAATACTGTCTTGTCTAATGACCATTACCTATCAGATGATTATATGTCTGATGAAGATTAATAAGTGTAATCAGTGTCAATCTCTTATCTTTATAAGTAGTAATTAGTGTAAAGTAATCTCATAGCTTTGTTAGTGCAATCAGTGTATTGTTATATCACAACTTTAATAGTGTCAAGTCATGTCAGTACTTTATCAATGTTCAGTTATGTCACATCTTGGCAGTGTGAAGCCATTTCAAAATTCTTTATAATCGCATTGTAAACTTAAAATGCTCAACCAGACCTATATAAACCATCAGTCATATCTATCTTATATATAGAAAAAAAATGTTTAGGCGCACATCACATAGACATTCCAACCAAACCAACAAAGGTTCTTCATCAAGTAATGAACAACATAGTTCATCTTCAACTAACCAAGGTCAACATCGATTGACCAACCAACACTGTAGAACAAAGTTCATTCTGTTGGATCATATATAGATTATGTTGGTGTAATGTGGAATGGACGAAGGCGTGAGTTCTACAATGAGCCCATTAACACTTATAACCCATTAGGGCACATTGGCTATGTAATTATTGGGCCTATAACTTACAATCCGCCTTCAGCTGCTCATATTAAACCCATACTAAGGTGGTGAGAGTTATATGACAAACATTGTGAGCTTGAAATATTATTGTCGTTGACAAAGACTATCGGTACCAAAGGCACATTCGACTAATACATACAACCCAAGAAATTAAAATAACCATGATGACATTGTGCATTAGATGCAACATTGTTTGATCATCTGCATTCAATTGAGTACTCAAATATTGAGCATTTTGATCCTGACTATGTCTTTATTGAAATTTTAGAGGATCTGTTATTTGTTTCAAATCCTGAACTTTTTGATTTTTTAGATACAAGTGATGATGAGTCTGAAAAATTTCTTCCAACAAGTTTATGTATATGTGGTAAACCTCTATGTTGTTTTGAATATCAACCATGCTATTGAAACACTGTATTTTATGCAATTATGCATAAGTAGCATTTTTTCATAAAATTATTATTAATGGATATGAGCAAATGGTATGGTTTCTAAAATTTTGGGGGAGAAATGACATTGTTCGATAAACTTATGACATTGTTTTGGAATACACAATTTTTTAGTTGAAACGAAAATTGAAGACATGATGAATTTTATCACAATGTTATTTGTGATAAAATAATGCCAAATATAAATCGTCATATGGAATGATGTCTTTAAAGGTGTCATTGAAAATGATGTTTTTAAAGATAAAAATTCCATTAGGAAATTGTTTAAAAAAGTCCTTAAGATGTTATTCTAAATGACATCTTTAAACACGTCACTAGGAATGACAATTTGATGAGTTAACATATCAGAATTTGTTCAAGTTTGCCAACGTTAAAAGACGTCATTCCAAATAACGTTTTGAACCATGAAAGCATTATTTGAAATTATGTTTTCAAAAAGTGATTGGGCTTGGAAAATAAGTTTAAAAGTGACTGGTTTTGAAAAATAAATTTTTGAGGGGAATGGGTTTGATGCAAAGCTCCGAGGAGATAACTAAAAAATGATAGATTAGATACTGAAAAAATGGTTAAATAGATTAATAAATAATAATAAGGTTTAGTAATAAGTAATAACGAAAATAAGAATTAATTAATCAACACATAATTTATTATTTAATTTAATTATAAATATAATTTAAATTTTTTATTAAAAAAATATTATTTAAATATATTCGTGTGCAATATACATCATGCATTGCTAATCTATATCTATATTTTACTTCTAAATGTCACTTGAGATGAAAAACTTTTGATTACTTAAAATGTTCCTAGATATATAAAAAAAAAGACAACAATACCCTTTTTAGTATGTTGTGTGGTCTTCCTAAGTGTTTTGTTACTTGTAAGTGTTGGTGCCAAATTTTTGATTTCTAATTATAACCTTACTTACTTGTATAATATCAGTAAAATACGTTATGTCCCTTCTTCTTTCTTCTAATGTCCTTCCATTCTTCTTGATGATGCACAAAAGTGGATTTATTTACAATCAACAGTCGAGTGTATAACTCCGAAAAATTAATGGAGTAATCAATAAAACAATTAATAACAGAAGGCAAAGAATGGGAGGTTGGATCGAGGTGGCCAAACTAGTGAAGGCGATAATGGTGGCCGGAGAACTTTATTAATACTGTAAAATGTGTGTGTGTGAGAAAGAGAGAGAGAGAGAGAGAGAGAGCAAATGTAAGCTCTTAGTAAAGGTTAGGTAGCTATGAGAGAGATATCCGTGTAAAGGGTCTATGTAGAGATGCCCTTTTCATGTGGAGATGGCTTACAATTTATAGGCATAGAGCCTTGGTTGAGGTGGTAGCGTGATTGGTAGGTTACTAGCTTTTTGGGGAGGGTATTTACAACTAGGATATGTATAATTAAAGATAGTGTTGATCTCTTAGAGTGATTATCTTGGTAATTACTCCCCACGTGGGCTAATCTTCCTGACTCCTTCAACTTTGAATTGGGCCAAATCCATAAGCTGGGCTTGATCTACTTTGTAGCTGATTTGGACTTATCTTATTAATTGGACCTGTCCTAGTTAGATCTGGGCGCATCATTTGCCCCCCCCCCCCCAATGCTCCAAGCCCTTGCAATGACAAGAGATTGAGGGAATAAATGAGCTCTTCTTCTAGGCAGACTAAGTACCTTGTTCCCCACAACATCATCTTCATCTCCCCTGTTTTGTTGCTGAACACCCATTGTGTTGTCACTAGATCAAAAAGAATTTCACTTCAAAACCCCCCATTTCCCATTTAGGGCCATTCACAGAGTTTCAAATATTCACATAAATAGATCTTGGAATCACTCTCATTCCTTAGTTTTCCATTGTATTTTAGGTTAGACTACACATTCCTTTTCACTCTTTAAATCACAGAGATCTTCCCAAAGGGGATGGAGATCAAGGGAAGTGGATCACATTCGAAACTGGGTTCTAGTGATCTCCCGACAAGATTTTACAGAGATTCATACCTATCCATGGCGACGCCCATCATTGGAGGCAAGGGTCAGCACCATGATGCAGCTCCAGAGGGCTGCCATGCCCAAACTCAAATGGAAAAGAGAGAAGGATGACGCCCTTGGCAGAAGCGACGCCAATCGCAAGCTAACAGGTGGTGCCAAGTGTGCTCCAAAAGGCAACACCAAAAAAGGATATGAAGGCGATGCCAGGCTATGCGATGCTGAGGCTTCCTAGGACCAGGGTGATACCACGACAGTTGGATCTGGCGATGGCATGACGAACGTTGGCAACAATTGTCTAGGCAGCCCCTTGGGCATGTTGGGCAACGCCAAAGAAGGCCAATAAGGCGGTCCCCATGTTGGCGGCACCGATGGTGCATGTATTCTTAGAGAAGGAAGAAGACAGCTTGTGGGAGGCGATGCTAGAGAAGATTGGGCAGGCGATTACCATGGCGCCGATGGACCTGGTGGCAACATCATCGCTAGATACTCCCTTCGCGAGATTAGCTGCGTGGGTGATGATGGGGGGCGAAAGTGCGTCGAGCTAAGCGATGCCACCAAAACGTTGGGCTACACCTTCAGTGGTTCATTTGGCAATAGGCAAGCTTCAAAAGACGGTGCCTCCAAGTGGACCTAGCCACTAGGCGACATCGACGGGCCGAAAAGATCCAGCGTGCGAATGATGCTAGGAAGTAGGTGGGGCAGAGCAGAAGTATCCAAGGCCATGGACGACACCCGAAGCAGAAGAAGTCAATGCGCTGGGACTGCTGGGGGGGAGGTAGCCACATGTCAGGTGGTGCCAAGCAAGTGTTGGTCACACCGGGCATCACTAGGGCCGCGCTGGGAATGCCGGGCGTGAGAGACAGCAAGCTAGACATAATTCGTGGCAAACAAGGTGATGTTAGTGGTGGCACTGAACTGGATTGTGGAAGGAAACAAGGTACCACCTTTCAACTAGGTAATGTAACCTTGTCAAAAATTTGTTTTTCTAATCTTGGCATCCTTCACTTTTATTGGCTTATCTTTTGTCAAATGCCCGAGCGGGTAGGGGCAATACGCCACATATGACACAAGCTTCGCACAAAGGCAAAGGATCTGCTAGAGGCGATAGATCAAAAGTATCCTCTATTTTTAGCTCAATTGACTGTGATGAGGATATCAACCACATTGTTTCTTTGTACCATATTCTTGTTACCATTATGTGTCATTGAGCTAAAGGGGATGAGTCAGCATGTTTTGACTCCTTTGGAGAGATTTTTTTTTATAAGGATGTCCTAGAGGCAGAGTTGAGGTTTCCAATGCTCGAACCCATCTGTTAGATTCTGGGACACCTATCACTGGCTCCAAGGAGGTTGACTCCCAACAGTTGGAAGGTGATTACGACATTCTTTTCTCTATGGCGATTGGTCCACGGTGTTGATGTTCCTCCGCCTTTTGAGGAGTTTTTGACTTCATACGTACTTCTAGATAATCCTTCTCCTCATCAAGGATGGTATCATTTTGCCTCAAGGCCGGGCAAGTTTATCCCAAGGCTTCCTTCAAATTGCCATAGCTAGAAATCCAAGTTCTTCTTTATTGGAGGTGAGTGGGCCGTTGAGGAAGATCGTGACATAGAGCCTTCGAGGTAGGACACTGCTCCAAGGACCAAGTTAAGAAAGGGTTTTTTTCCTTTGCTTTTACGTCTAGTTGTTATTGATAGAGTAGTATATTAAAAGCTTACTTTTTGTAGTGAAACTTGTTTTATTAATTAATAGAAGTTTGTTCTTTTCATTTTATTGAGAATCTATATGCGTAAAATGTTAGTATTGTATTTAATATATGGTATGCATGTGTGTCTTATATTTTACATTATAAATAATTTGGTGTGTAGAGTTCAGCTTATGTATAGAAGACTAGATTATTGAATTCTTGTATAATATGAGTATAGGTTCACAATCTTAGATGAAATTGGACACACAATCAATATGATTGTAGTGTAATATTCTAGCATAGTCTGTCTTGACTATAAGAGACTATTTGGTGTCTCGAATTATTGCACTAGTACACTTTGTGCATTGAACAGACTCATGTTAAAGTTATTATCTTTTATTGATTCAATAAGATAATAAATACCTTATGATTATTATGATTGTTTATGCTACTAATACCAAAATATTTAATTGTCACGTGAATATAATGTTTGTTTTCATCAAAGACTGGGATTCATATTGAGTCAATAAGCTCGTTAAATTAGGAGACAATGTTATTTATATGGTGAAAATTAATTATTAAAGGAAACCACGTCCGAGTATTTTAAATGGGTTGATGATGTCGTCTTAAGGAAGCTTATAAGTTTTGTTCATGTCAAACCCTGCAGGTAAATTTAATTATCTGACATGACTAATAAGTTGAGTGGTAAGGTCTCAAGGAATAAAGAAGTCAATTAAATATAATTGTCAATAATTTATTTAATAGATGGACATCTGTAATCTTAAAACTGGGGATATTATTAAGCATATAATAATAAGGAACTCGAATATAATTTTGAAATAAGGCTCAGGAGATCAATAATAAATTTTTAGTGGACTGACTTATTATTAATGGGTTGTAGAATATTTATTCTGGGTTGAATATGGGAATTCTAACCCCATTGAAAGCTCAGTCCTTATTTCTCCTAAGGGTTTCGGTCATAGCCTATATAGACATCTAGGCTCTCTAATTCAGCATCTATTCTTTACTCACGTTTTTTAGAGAGGCTGAAAGGGAGAGCATAATTTTGAAGGTTCTGGCATCCCACTATGCATCCGGACTCTGATGTTAGTGGATATACAATAGAAGACTGTGAGGTTCGTTGAGCTATCTTCCATGTTTGTTATTGGTAGAGGCTTTTTACACCTCCAATGTGTCGTCTTCCCCTCCTCCCAAGAGGGTGAAGACCAATGCCCCTAGTGCTTCTTGGAATTCTGACAAACATATTATATCCTAGGAAGATAGATCAAAGGGTGTGCCCCCATTCTTTCTCAACACACAACTCGTTCGAGTGTCGGGGTCAGTCTGGCTACTACTTCAGGGGCAGAGACTCTTGTGTGGCTGCCCACCAGGTCCAGAGTTCCACCTAGTCGCTCGACTTCTAATAATGACTCAGTGTCCATGCTGCGGGATGTAAATCTGGCCAAGGAGCGGCTTTGGGGGTTTTTGACCACTGCGGATATCAGAGAGGTCGACTCTCATAGTCTAGAGGACATTATTGACACCGCAATGGAGGGGTTTTCCATGGTATGGCTTTTACTCCATTTTGATTTCATACCCGCCCCTTTTTCTCATGTCTTACTTTTTTCGAATGCTCGTAGGTGGCTATTGCTTTTTCTTGCCTTTTTTCAAGGATGATGATGCTTGGAGAAGCATTCGGGGATCTGGCAAAAGAGAGATAGACACATGAGGCTACAGAAGAACAATTAGGGCTCGAGAGGTAGTCACAAAAGGCTGCCGAGGAGCAGTTGAGACAAGCCTAGGAGAGAGTTGTACCCCTTGAGACCGAGCTTTTAGCGTTCCACAAGAGGGTCACCAAGTTGGAGACTGATAGAGAGGTTGCCTGCATGAGAGTAGAGACAGAGTTACGGGTGTCCCGTGAGAGGGCCGTTGGAGCTGAGGCCGAGCTATGGATAGCACGGGAAAGGACTATGGTGGCAGAGGCTAACCTTCAAACAACCCTTGAGAGAGCTACCAGGGTAGAGACTCACTTCATTGATATGGAGAAGATGAGGGATTCTATTGAGAAGGCCATTGCAAAAGCCTTTATTGATATTTATGAGGAACTTAGGGGAAAGGTTTCAGCAACTTTTCCTGTCTTTAACCTTTCTAGCTTCGTCCCATATGAGGCACCAGAGACTGATGATGATGAGGAGAACTTTGATGGGAGTGGATTGGGGAACAATGAGTGATGTTAGGAATATGACACATTATGAACTTCTATGGAATGAAAGACAGTTTTTGAAAAAGAATATCTTGCAAAATTTTATTTCATAATTTGAAGTAGATAACAACAAAATTTGACTAAAACCACAAGAGATAGTTTAAATGATAGCTACTGACTTGTACATCCATTAATTTGCCCCCTATTATTGGTAATACCTCTTTAGGTGTTCTGCGATCCACAGATGGGCCAGGGCTTTCCCCTCATAGTTTTAAATTTTGTAGGTGTTTGATCTTACAACTTCTATAACCATGTAGTGTCCTTCCCAATTAGGATCTAACTTCACTTCTTGAGAGTCCTTGGTAGATATGATGACCTTTTTGAGGACTAGGTCCCTAGAAAAAAAGGAGTGAGGCTTCACCCTCAAGTTGTAGTACTTGATCATGCGACACTTGTACTCTGCATTCCTAAGCATTATCATCTCCCTCTCTTCCTCTACCTACTCGAGGTTAATGCAAAGACCTTCTTCATTAGTGGTAAGGTTATAGTGTTGGATCCTAAGGGAGTATACCTCAATCTTGACTAGTATGACCGCCTCTGTCCCATAGGCTAAGGAGAAAAGGGGTGTCTCCTGTAGGGCTTCTTGGAGTTGTTTGGTAAGCCTATAGTACTCTAGCGAGCTCGTCCACCTATCGCCCCTTGGTGCTTTCCAATCTAATTTTTAGGTTATGGAGGATTATTCTGATGGTGACATCTGTCTAATCGTTCATTTATGGATTGGTTGGGTTGAAGTGAGGTTGCTTGATCTGCAGTTTGCACAGAAACCGTTCAGGAGTTTGTTGTCAAACTACTTGGCGTTATCACTTACTATTGCATGAGGCATTCTAAAGTGGTAAATTATTCTCTTTCAGATGAAATCTTTCACATTTTGGTCTATTATCCTGGCTAAGGTCTCAGTCTTTGCCCATTTTGTAAAGTAGTCAATGGCTACTACCATAAATATGCCCAAGCCCCAACTCATTGGTAGGGCACCTAAGATGTCGATCCCCCACAAAGAGAAAGATCATGGGCTCAAGATGGTGGTGAGCTCTTTTAGTGGCTGTCTGGACACTGTTGCAAAGTGCTGACACTTGTCGCACTTCCTCACAAACTCACGGGTGCCTCTGGTCATGCTAGGCCAGTGAAAGCCTTGCCTTATTGCCTTGTGAGCTAGTTCACGCCCTCTTAAGTGGTTTTCACATATCCCCTCATGGATTTCTCTCATGGCATAATCGGCTTCCTCAGGGGAAAGGCAGTAGAGTAGGGGAAATGAGTAGCTTTTCTTATAGAGAATGTCTCGTAGGATGACGTACCTCGATGCTCTCATTCTTAACTTTTTGGCTTCCACCGGATTCTCTGGGAGAGCACATTTCTCTAGGTACACTCTAATAGGTGTCATCCAATTGGCTTCGGAGGATGCACAGTTAACATCATTCTCCTCTACCCTGAGCTTGCTTGGCTCAAACTGGTGGCCTGTCAATTCTGGCCCCATAAGTATGTTTGTAGATGCGAACTTGGTGAGGGCATCTGTTATGACGTTCTTCTCTCTAGGCACATGGTGAATTTGGAAATGGTTAAAATTTTTCAATAAAACTTGGACCACTGACAGGTATTTTTGTGTCTTTTCCTTCTTTGCTTCAAAATCTCCTTTTACCTGATTGACTATCGGCTAGGAACCGTTATAAGCAGTCAGGCAAAGGGCTTACATCTCGATCGCGAGCTCTAAACCTGATATGAGGGCCTCATACTCTACTTAGTTGTTTGATGTTGCAAAATGGAGGAAGAAAGCGTACTTAAGTGGAGTGCCATGGGAGCTGATCAATACTAACCCTGCTCCCCCACCCTCACTATTATAGAGGATCCATCGACATCAGTCTTTAGCATAGTATAGTGCTAGTAGGGGATGCTACTTAGGCACAACATGACACTCATGCAACGAGTACAACAGGTTGAGGTATGGGTAGAGAGGGTGCTGAGGGCTCCGGAGGAGTAGGTACAAGGGAGCTAGGAACCTTTGGCCTCGTAATGTAGCGTTCAGAGGCCTGAGAGGTTGTCTCCAAAGTGCTTGGCTTTCTAGAGATGGTGTCTAGGCTTGCCTCATGATGACTTTAGGCATTATGCATTGGGTAGGTGAGTGTAGGGGTACTTCTTCTCAGGATTCCTTTAACAATGTAGATTCGGCCACAAAGTCCGCAATTGCTTGTGCTTTTATGGCTGCTCTCAGCTGGTACTACAAGTCGAACTTGTTCAACTCAATGGCCCATTTGAGGAGTCAATTGGAGACTTCTGGCTTTCCTAAGATTCCCTTGAGTGGTTGATTTGTAACAACCACAAAGGTATGGCTCTGGAAGTAGTGGCGAAGGTGTCTGGTGGTGGTGACGAGTGCCAGGGCTAACTTTTCCAACTTTGAGTATCTCACCTCTGCTCCTCGGTATGCCCTACTTACATAGTATACAGAATTTTGGATTCATCCATCCTTCTTAAGAAGGACGAAGCTCATGACAGAGGACGAGGAGGAGAGGTAGAGGTACAAGGTTGCTCCTGGTACAGCATGGGAGAGCAAGGGGGCATAACTAGGTAGGCCTTTAACTTTTGGAAGGCCTCTTTTGCGTCTAGTCCCCATTGGAAAGATTTGCAAAGAATCTTAAAGAAAGACATACATTTGTTTGTTGATTTTAAGATAAATCTGCTGAGGGCTGTTATCCTCCCATTAAGGCATTGGACCTCATTCAAAAAAGATGGGACCTTCATCTCCAAGATAGCTCTGATCTTGTCTGGGTTGGCCTCAATACCCATTTATTGACCATGAAGCCTAGGAATTTACTTGAACTAATGCCAAAGACACATTTTTCAAGGTTTAGCTTCATTCTATAGGCTATCAGGATGTCAAAGGTCTCCTATAGATGTGTCACGTGATCTGCTACAACCATGCTCTTCACCAACATATCGTCTACAAAGAACTCCATGGTTTTTCCAATTTGTGCTTCGAATATCTTGTTCACAACACGCTGATATATGGCTCCGGCATTTTTGAGCTCGAAAGGCATCATCCTGTAGCAATAGGTGCCTTTCGGAGTGATGAAGGAGGTTTTCTCCTAGTCTGGAGGAAACATGTTAATCTGGTTGTACCCAGAATAAGCATTTAGAAAGCTCAGGAGCTCGTGTCTCGTAGTGGCATCAATAAGGATATCGATCCTATTGGAATGAAAATCTCAAGAATCATTGACAACATGTATATATTGAATACAATTTTTTTTCTTTAATATCTTATAAGGCAGAATTAGGGTTTACCTTTGAGATCGGTCTGATTTGATCTCGTCTCAACACGAACGCATAAAACAAAAACTAGATGCAAAAGTTAACTTGTTGAACCTCACGATCTTCTGTCGAATATCCCCAAACGCCAAAAATTTGAACGCAGAATGGACATTAAAGAACCTCTGAACTTCTGCTCTATGTCTCAGTCTCTCTAAAAAACGTGAGTAATGAATAGATGTTGATTTATAGATCCTAGATGTCTATATATAGCTTTCAACAAAATCCCTAAAGAGAAATAAGGATCGGGCTTCTAATGGGCCTAGGATTCCTATGTTCAAACTAGAACAAATATCCTACAGCCCATTAATAATAAGTCAGTCCACTAAAAAATTATTATTGATTTCTTAAGCCTTATCTACTTAATAATCTCCCCACGTTTAAAATTACAGATGTCCATTAATTAAATAAATTACTAACAATTATATTTTGTTGACTTCTTTTATTCCTTGAGACCGTACCACTCAATTTATTTGCATATCGGATAATTAATTTACCTGCAGAGTTTGACATAGACAAAACTTATGAGCTTCATAAAAAGGACATCATCAACCTATTTAAATACCAGGACGTAATTTTCTTTAATAATTAATTTCCACCATACAAGAAGGTTGTCTCCCAATTCACTGATCTTATTAACTCCATGAATTTCACTCTTTAATTTTTTTTAAGTGACAAACATTATATATAAGTGGTAATTAGATATTTTGGGATTAAGAGCATAAACAATCATAATATTCATGAGGTATTTATTATCTTTCTGAATTAGTAAGAGATAATAATCTCAACATGGGTCTGTTCAATACACAAAGTGTACTAGTGCAATGATCTGAAATATCAAACAGTCTTCTACAGGCAAGACAGACTGTGTCAGAATATTATACTACAATCATACCAATGGTGTGTTTAATTCCATCTAGGATTATGAACCTATACTCATATTATACAAGAATCTGATAATCTGGTCTTCTGTACATAAGTTAAACTGTACACACTAGATTATCTATAATGTAAAATATAAGACACACATGCATACCATATATATAAAATATAATGCAAATATTTTACCCACATAAATTCTCAATAAAATGAAAAAAAAAAAAAACTTCTATTAATTAATAAAACAAGTTTTACTACAAAAAGTAAGCTTTTAGTATACAATTCTATCAGATGTGTGATAGGGGATAACTGCCTTTGGGACAGGCTTTGTTGAGCTCCGTAAAGTCCACACAGAGGTGCCACTTTCCATTAGTTGTTGTCACCATCACCACATTTGATAGCCAATCTAGGTAAGCTACCTCCCTTACTGAGCCGTTCGCCAACAGATTTTCCATTTCCTTCTCCATGGATTGGCCTCTCTCGGTACTTATACTTCTCAGCTCTTGGTGCATAGGTTTGTACCTGGGATCCATATTGAGTCGGTGGGTGGTTACTTAGGGATTGATGCCCTCCAAGTCCTTGTAGGACTAGGTGAAGACATCCATGTTCTACCTGAGGAAGTTTACAAGGTGGGATGCTTGCTCTTGAGAAAGTGAGGAGCCAATATAGATTCTCCTGTTTGGAAGGCTCTCGTCCAGCTCTACTAGCTGAAGTTCTTCTACTGGTTCCCCTCTCTCCAAGGTGTTGTCATCTCGAAGGTTAAGCACCTCGACTTGGAGGGTTTCCTAGCCCTCATAGAGGTCACGTAGCATTCCCTGATGAAGACCTAATCTCTTCTGACTTCTCTGATCCCACCAGGGGGTTAGAAAACGGAGGAGCAGATGATAGGTGGACCGCACTACCCTTAGGGTATTGAGTGCAGAGCGTCCAAAAATGATGTTGTAAGTGGAGGAATAGTGTAGTATAATGAAGTTCACCATGATGGTAGAGTTTCTTGACACTGTCCCTACAGTGAGTGGTAGGGTGATGGAACCCAAGGGATAAACCCTCTTCCAAAAGAATCCAACAAGTGGTGTCCTAACGGGTTACAATCTCTCCCTGCCAAGGTGGAGGCTATCATATGCTAGTGTGAACAGGATATCCGCTGAACTGTCACTATCGACCAGACTTCTCTTATCCTAGTAGTTGGCACCATCATGGTTAAGATTAGAGGGTCATTATGGGGGACTTGAATTCCCTCGAGGTCTCTTTCTGAGAAGGTGATGACCTCTTCTTCCTCATGTCGGGGTGTCTTTGTCAGGCAAGAGTCATTCGACCCTACCTGTCTGGCTTTCCTAGCATGGGCTTTCCAAGTGGAATTGGAGGCACCTTCTCCTTCTAACCCTTCAGAGATTTTCTGGATTTCTTTGAGGGGTTGTTGGTGTCCTCTGTCATCTTGGTCTAGGTCAGGCGATGGGACTTGTCCTCTGCCAGTGATGTAATACCGCAACTAACCACGCTAAATAAGCTCCTCGATCCACCTCTTAAGCTCGAAGTAGTCATCGGTGTTGTGGTTATGATAGCGGTGGAAATGACAGTATTTGTTTGGATTTCTACAGTTCGTGGCTCACTTCATCTTTCCTAGCCACTGTAGCGTTGGATCATCTATATTTGGAACATGATGTGCTCCATCGAGGCATTGAAAGGCGTAAAGGCTTGCCCCTCCCTCAGAGGCACTGGACCTAAGCGGTCCTTGACAGAAGCTTTCTTTGTCCTCTTCCTTTTGTTCTCTACTTTCTGCTTGTCCTCGTAGGTGTCCTTTATTTTCTCACCTCCTTGGGAGGACTCACCTCATTTGGCCTTGGTGATGTCCTCGACATTCATGTAATTTTGGGCCCTTGATAGCAGCTTTGGCATGCTGGAGGGCAGCTTCTTTNGCAGGGTGATGGAACCCAAGGGATAAACCCTCTTCCAAGAGAATCCAACAAGTGGTGTCCTAACGGGTTACAATATCTCCCTGCCAAGGTGGAGGCTATCATATGCTAGTGTGAACAGGATATCCGCTGAACTGTCACTATCGACCAGACTTCTCTTAACCTAGTAGTTGGCACCATCATGGTTAAGATTAGAGGGTCATTATGGGGGACTTGAATTCCCTCGAGGTCTCTTTCTGAGAAAGTGATGATCTCTTATTCCTCATGTCGGGGTGTCTTTGTCAGGCAAGAGTCATTCGACCCTACCTGTCTGGCTTTCCTAGCGTAGGCTTTCCAAGTGGAATTGGAGGCACCTTCTCCTTCTAACCCTTCAGAGATTGTCTGGATTTCTTTGAGGGGTTGTTGGTGTCCTTTGTCATCTTGGTCTAGGTCAGGCGATGGGGCTTGTCCTCTGCCAGTGATGTAATACCGTAACTAACCACGCTAAATAAGCTCCTCGATCCACCTCTTAAGCTCGAAGTAGTCATCGATGTTGTGGTTATGATAGCGGTGGAAATGACAGTATTTGTTTGGATTTCTACAGTTCATGGCTCACTTCATCTTTCCTAGCCACTGTAGCGTTGGATCATCTATATTTGGAACATGATGTGCTCCATCGAGGCATTGAAAGGCGTAAAGGCTTGCCCCTCCCTCAGAGGCACTGGACCTAAGTGGTCCTTGACAGAAGCTTTCTTTGTCCTCTTCCTTTTGTTCTCTACTTTCTGCTTGTCCTCGTAGGTGTCCTTTATTTTCTCACCTCCTTGGGAGGACTCACCTCATTTGGCCTTGGTGATGTCCTCGACATTCATGTAATTTTGGGCCCTTGATAGCAGCTTTGGCATGCTGGAGGGCAGCTTCTTTAGGATAGAGAACATAATACCGGAGGAGCGTAGACCCAAAATAAAGGCGATTGTGGTCACCTTGTCATCTGGATCCTCGATGTAGAGTGCCTCCTCTTTAAAATGAGTAAGGTAACTCCTTAGACTTTTCATCCTGATCTTGTTTGATGGTGAGCAGATGGGTAACTGACTTATGGTGGCAGCATCCCCCAATAAAGTGGGATTCAAAGGATTTGCTCAACTCTGTAAAGAAGTGGATAGAAGAGGGCTTGAGCTTTGCACACCATTGTCATGTAGATTCCTTAAAGGTGGTAGGGAAGGCTCTGCACATGATCTCATCAAGCACGTTATGGACCTACATGAGAGACTTATATGTATCAAGATGGTCAACCAGATCCTTGGTGCTATCAAAGATCTCAAAGGTAGGCATCTTGAACTTTAAGGGTAGAGGGTAGTTGATAACATCTGCTAAAAACAAAGTGTTAGTACGTCTTACCAGATAATCTACCATCTCTGGCGCCTGTGCTTTGATGGCATTGAGGGCATCGCCAAATTGGTTTTGGACCTTCTTAATCGTTTCATCCCATTGGTTGGAAAAACCCTCTGTTGGATCATTATAGTAACTCATGATCTGCATATTGGTTTTTCCCCTCATCTTCCTGCCCGGGATAGTCCACAACTTGCGGCGGCAGAATAGTTACATAAGGAGGCGGAGCTTGTGAGGCGCCTAAGCGCTGAGGGGGGACACCCTGGCGAGGGGTGCCTCGACATGCATGGGAGCGCCTTGGCGTTGTGGGTCACGTTGAGGGAGCCCAAAGGGGATAGGATGTGGAACCTCTCCTATCAAAGGGAGTACGACTCCTCTTGTTTGTTGGGGGGGGGGGGCGAAGCCTCTTGAGTCGAGCATTAGTTGAAGAATTTATTGGTTTTAACTCACCAACAACTTCATGGTCTCCAAAAGCTATTGCCCGACCACAAGATTCGCCATAGTGGGTAGTTTCACTGGTGGATACAGAGGCAGAGCCTCCTCCCAACGAGCTGGGTCATTGTCTTCAGGTTTTTGATTAATTAACCTGGTTATGATTCCCATGGATTTGGAAGAAAATAGCAATGGTAGTAAAACACTCAGTCGATTCCCACAAACGACACCAAATTGATGATACACAAAAGTGGGTTTATGCACAATCAACAGTCGAGTGTATAATTCAGGAAAATTAATGGAGCAACCAATAAAGCAATTAATAACAGAAGGCAAAGAATGGGTGGTTAGACCGAATTGACCAAATCACTGAAGGCGACGACGATGGCNTCTCATTTGAGAGCAATTGCCTAATGGTATTATGTCTATAATGTATATGTCTAGACTTATCATTATACATATCACTTTATGCCCTACCAATTGTAGATTGGTTATCGCAATGTATACAAATTGCTGACACAAGTTTAGGCCATATTGGAATTTCTTCTAAAAATTGGCGAAGCCACTCAACTTCCTCTCCTGCTTTATCTAAAGCAATAAATTCAGATTTCATTGTAGATCTAGCAATACACGTTTGCTGAGAGGATTTTCAAGATAAAGCTTCACCACCAAGTGTAAAAACATAACCACTTGTGAATTTTGGTATCCTTTATATTAGATATCCAGTTTGCATCACTATACCCTTCAAGACAACTAAATATCTTGTATAGTGCAATCCAAAAATTAGGATATATCTTAAGTATCTAAGAACCCTGATAATTGTCTTCCGATGGTTACGAACTCAGTCTGTTGTATCTAGTCTAGTGCAGTTCATGACATACATTAGACTGCCAATGATATGAGAGTATTCCAATTGTGATATGCTTTGGTCAGTATTTTTAAACAATTACTATCTAAAATAAACATATCATCCACATATAGACAAACAATAACATATCAATTANGGTCAGTATTTTTAAACAAATGGAGATTTATATCAACTGGTGTTCTAGCAATATTATTTTTATTTTTATTGAACTTCTCAAGTATTTTCTCAATATAATGTGATTGAGATAATATAATTCCACAAAATATTCTAGAAATTTTAATTTCTAGTATAACATCTGCAACACCCAAATATTTTATGTCAAATTTATTGGACAACATTTTCTTGATAGTTGTAATAATATTATTATTACTATCTAAAATAAGCATATCATCCACATATAGACAAACAATAACATATCCATTATTAGTGTCTTTGACATAGACACATTTATCACATTCATCAATTGTGAAATCATTTGACATCATTACCTTGTCAAATTTTTTATGTCATTGTTTTGGTACTTACTTTAAACAATAAATGGATTTAACAAGTCTATACACTTTCTATTATTATCTCAGGGAAACGAATCCTTCGGGTTGGTCTATATAAATTTTCTCATTTAAATCACCATTTAAAAAAGTTGTTTTCACATCTATTTGGTGTATCTCAAGATTATGCAATGCTGCAATAACTATGAGCATACAAATAGATGTTATTCTCGTGACAGAAGAATGTGTATCAAAGTAATCAAAATCTTCCTTTTGTTTGTAACTTTTAGCTACAAGTCTAGCCTTGTACTTATCAATTGATCTATCACTTTTTATTTTCCTCTTGAAAATTCATTTATACCCCAATGGTTAACTTTCTGAAGGAAGATCTACTAACTCTCATGTGTGATTTTGTATTACAGATTCAATTTTACTGTTTATATCTTATTCCAAATAGCTGTTTTAGGAGTGGATATCGCTTCATTGAAGCTTTGAGACTCATTTTTTAACAAATATATTAGAAAATCTGGACCATGAGACTTGGAAGTCCTTGCCCTCTTACTGCGTCTAAGTGCCTCTTCACTTTCTTCATTTATAGACTTATGGTTCATATTACTAGTCGCAATATCATAAATTCTTCTAAGAGAACTCATGTCGCATACATTTTTACTAGGAAAAACATTTTTAAAGAATGATGCATTTTTTGACTCAGTGCTTGTATTGACATGTATATCAAGAATATCATATTTATGCACGAGAAAATGATATGCACTGTTATTTATTGCATAACCAATAAATATACAATCAATAGTCTTAGGTCTTATTTTAATCTTTTTGGGAATAGAAATCATTACCTTAGCAAAACACCCCCACACTTTTAAATATTTGTAGGAAGGACTCTGACCTTTCTATAATTCATAAGAAGTTTTGTCTAACTTCTTGTGGGGNAAGATATTTTGTAGTGGTGAGTTTGTGATTGCATATCTCTCTGCCTTTTTGGGAGGGGTATTTATACCTTAGAAGCTCATGATTGTTGTCAGTGTGGTCAGCAGGTGATCATCAGGCACA
>CAUOFW020004880.1:42901-110733 GCA_963454935.2 Ilex paraguariensis | reverse complement strand
GGCACACGCACGTGTGTGGTAGAACCGAAGACATGTAGGCATTCATTCCACTCATAAAATTGTGGTACACATGGGGCCTAATCCAATAGAGCAAACTTGACCTATATATGCCCATCTAAAACTTCTTCCTCAACCAATGTGAGATTGGTGTCAAATACCATATTGCACAACCTTTATTTCTACATTTTAAAGGGGTCACTTTGAAGCCTATTTTCTCATTCATTTCTTACTCGATTTAAACAAGTGAATATACTACATTATTCTCTTCATAGAGTAGAATACGAACCTACAAAAGTTTACTCGAAATAACGAATAGGTCCCATTTTAATTTAGGTTCAAAGTCGACCAAAATTTAATCTTTTTACACTTAAGAAACTATTTTGCGAAATTGTTTTGGTCCAACAAAACCTAGATAAGAGGGAACCTTACCTCTTGTAGTGTGTGCACGAGATAGAACGACTTCCCACGATACCAAAAGATGTTTTGTTCAACCTCTAACCAAAACATTGATTTTTGAAATGTGTCTCAATTGAGCATGGATGGTATCTATGCGTAGCCCTCACTGTTATGAGCAACTTTAATTCTTACTCCTAAGCAAGTCGTCATTTGGATCTTGTTAGATTGCATGAATAAGATGAAAAAGATTAAAGAAATTGGGTTTTCTTCTTTCTTTCTCTTTTACTATCGTCATTTGAAGAAGTAAAATGAGCGAAGACTAAGTCTTTCACTTTATGACCTTTTTTATATGCTTGGGCTTAAGGCGCCAAGTGTTACATTTTAATTTGTCTAATTTTGTCCCAACTATTACATCCCGCCTGTCATGTTTGATACTATTTTATGAGATGTACTTTAAATTATATTATGAATTTCGCAATTAAATGTGATTACAGAATTTAATGATGCGATAGGTATCGTAACCATTCAAAAATTTGACTATCTCAGAATTTAATGAAAATTGACTAAGTAGCCCAATTTTACGAGACAAATCCAACGATAATGTTTGTTTTGTCATTCGAGTTCTACAAAAAAATTTGATTTTTTGACTTTTGCCTTAACAACTAATTATCATTTTAACCCTTTTAATTAAAATTTAAATTTTTTCCGAGTTTCACAAATATGCTATTGAAACAATGGACAATATATGGGGCAAAGACTTCAATGAGTACAGACAAAAAAGGTGGCTTGAAATTGGGGTTTGTAAGCAAATGAGTCCGTTTCGGTTTTTTGTACCTCACGTTGGACCAAGAATATACCTTGGGAAGATATGTTCCATGTTCAAATGAAGTCTACTGCAGGTGAGGTGATACAGGGGTTTGAGATGGATGTATTGGATATGGACAAGTGCCTTGAGCATTGGTTATCTTTGACTCTAGAGATGTAAGATGGATTACCCGTGAGAGGTAAAGAGAAAGGTGTTAATTAAGGGTCTATATCATTTGGGTTTTTCTTTGAGTTTTCATTTGTCTTCTGGCTTGCATGTTTTAATTTTTCTCTTATATTGTTTGTTGCGTATGCAGTGTTGGCACGCAAGACGGTGGTTTGTACTATTAACACTTAATTATGTTGTTGGCATGTAGAGAAAGGGAGGTCAAGTAGGAAAAAATATTTTAATTTCTTTTGCCTTTTTGTTTGGCTCGGTTTGGTCAAAATAAGAAATTTTAATTTTTTGCGGGCATTTGATTACGATAAATTTTTTTACAGAAAAGGAAACTTTTAATTTAGTTGGAAAAAAAAAATGTGAAGAAAATTCAGTTACATACCTTGAACATAATCGGGGCAATTTTTTGGTGTCGAACTTGCTATCGGGTATTTTTTTATTATTTTGTGTTACCATTAATTTGTCATGAAGCGATGAGTTTTTTGTGAGTGTTGATTTCTGGTATAATACTTTGGAAGTAATATTCACATAATTTCCATATACATCTTCCCTTGGTCTTCAAGGAACCTCATGCAACACAATTTGATAAGATCTTGTGTTATTGTTTGTACTCATTTCCATTCTCCTATCTCTAAGCTATTTTTTATTATGTTTAAACTTATTAGCTATTTATATCGAAAATCAGTTTTATGAGGGATTCCATTTCTTTGTTTGGATTCTATAGTTACACATCTCTTGGACGGAGTTCAGTCTCAAGTTTTTTACCAAGGATTTGGCAAAATGTTAGGCTATTAATTTGTTCCTTTTTATAGCTTACAAGACATTGACTTCTCTTTCCCTAAAAAATTTCCACTGGACAGGAGTTGTTTTTTGTATTCTGCTATGGTTAATGTTGAAATCACAAGGAATCACCCAAATCTCATTTGTTGTTCCTAACAACCCAAGTGGTTTAGAGTGACAACAAACTTAGCATTTTAAATGGCTAAATTTTACCAAAGGAGTAATCTACGCAATTTTGTTCCTCTTCTAGATGTTTGGTATATTATAAGATAATTGTAATTGATTGGTGTAATTATTTAATTTAATTATGTTGTTGTAAGTTGACATAAGGAGAGAGAATAAGGAGAGAAAGACTAGTGGTAAAAAAAAATAGGGGGAGTTAAATTAAATTTTTATATATTTAAAAAAAAAATCATCAATGAGAGAGACAAAATAGCNATAGGGGGAGTTAAATCAAATTTTTATATATTTTTAAAAAAAATCAACAATGAGAGAGACAAAATAGCATAAAAAATAAAGGGGGAATTATTATGTAACTCAAATTTTCATCCTAAATGAAAAGGACTATTGGATGAATGAAACTCATCAATTTTTTTAAATGAGACTCACTGATCCAATATTTCCCTTTCATTTAGTTTATAAATTTAAGGGTTAATTGTACTGGAGGACTCCAAAGTATGAAGTTTGTTTCATTTTGATCCCCAATATTTGAATTGCATTATTTTAGTCCTTAAAGTATTGAATATATTTCTATATGGTCTCTCAAACAGACAACGTCCAGATTGCTAAATTTTTTTTATCATAAACTTGTTAAGTGATACTTAAATATGGACAAAAAAATAATTTAGATAACTCTTGACTAAATTTTTACTCTAATTTTGATTAAATAGATACCTAAATTACACATTTTTAATCATGAATTATTCAAATTTTAGTCAAAAGTTACCCATATTATACATTCTTTTTATCAAGAGTTATCTAAATTTTGTTTAAGAGTTATCAAAATTATTTTTTGTCCATATTTATGTATTACGTAACAAGTTTATGATAAAAAATTGTTAGCAATTTGGACGTTGTCTGCTTGAAGGACTATATAGAAATATATTCAATACTTCAGGGACCAAAATGATACAATTAAAATATTAAAAATTAAAATGAGATAAATTTCATATTTTAGAGATTTCTAGTACAATTAACCCTAAATTTAAATTGGACACAGCATTGTCCGAGAATAAATAGATTACTGAGGGAGACATATAGGAGAGAGAGTAATGTCGACCCAGCCCACTTTTAGTGACCGGGTCGGTTCCACTCCCACCCTTTCTTCCTCCTAAGTAATTTCCTCCGAACAAACTACCAAAGAACTGAACAGAGATGGAGAAGAGAAGGTCAACGAAGGCAAGGAAAGAAGAAGACGATGAAGACAATACCATCTGGTGGTGGCTGGTTGAAAAGGGAATTATACCCTCATTTCTCTGCATAAGTGTCTTTGCACTTCTGGTGAGAGTCTCCGTCTCACTCCACCCTTACTCTGGTGCTGGAAATCCACCAAAATATGGAGACTACGAAGCACAGAGGCATTGGATGGAGATCACACTCAACCTTCCACCTAAAGAATGGTATCGAAATAGCTCCACTAATGATCTCAGCTACTGGGGACTTGACTACCCTCCTCTCACTGCTTACCAGAGCTATGTCCATGGTCTTTTCCTCAGATCCTTCGATCCCGAGTCGGTTAAGCTTTACACTTCTCGAGGATACGAGTCTTACTTTGGGTATGTTTTCAATGTGTTCGACGAAATTCCCGTGAGAGCCCTTTTCCAAAATTTCATCTTTCGGTATTATAGAATTAATTAAAAACTACCCCCCTCAATTTTCTGTTGTTTTCTTGTTTTGCCATGCAGAAAATTGCTCATGAGGTGGACAGTTCTATCCTCTGATGCTTTGGTGTTCTTCCCTGCCGTTCTTTATTTTGTCTTTGCTTATTATTCTGGCCGCGGTGGGCGTAAAAGTGATATGGCATGGCACATTGCGATGATTTTACTGAATCCATGTCTCATTTTGATCGACCATGGTCATTTTCAGGTATGGATAAAAAATTTGTTTCCTTTTTGCCCCTTTTTATTTCTACTTTCATGCTGACATTATAATTGTGTGAATGTTTTGGTTCTCATCTTCATATAAATTATTTTCAGTACAATTGTATTAGCTTGGGGCTTACGGTTGGAGCTGTTGCGGCCATTCTATCTAACAGAGACCTTCTTGCTTCTGTCTTGTTCAGTCTTGCTCTCAACCACAAGCAGGTGAGGCCTAGTTTTTTTTTGGTGTCTTCCCCAGATTGCTTCTTGTTATAATTTTTCAATTTTATACAATTTGTCCCTCAAAATTCCCATAGGGCCTACTTCCTAGAATGTTCCCGGACTAGATGTTTCAGCAAGGCATTGATGCTTACTGATAAAGCTTCTATCTTTTCACCGGGTTTTTACTGATTGACTTGATGTTAAACACTCCATGCCTCTGTGTATGCTGTCATATGCTTCTGAACATGACGAGATTATTTGGGCTACAAAAAATAAGAAACTATAATGCCTTTATATTATTTATTCTCAAGTTGATGGGAGGGAAGACACAACTGTATGCTACTAAGAGATGCGAAGGTGAACTTTCTAAGCATAGAATTTGGATTATCATGTGGAATTGGAACTATAAACCTTCAGAAACAACGAATTGTCTCTTCTTATGAGACATAAGGTATGGGACTGATAGGTTGGCAATGTGAATAAGTTACTGGATAAGAAACTAGAAGACTAAAACTGCAATACATATTGGCTAAGATGTCATGTTAAAGAAGGGATGTTTCTTAAGGTCTGGTAAATAGAAGGCAGACAGATAATGAAATTTGAAGACAAGAAAATCCAAACTGAATTATGTGTATGATGCTCGTTTGAGGGAATTAAAAAGCTCTCTGAAATTTTGTGCTCAATATGATGAGTAGATCAACCATAAGATAAGACAACTCAAGATAAAACTATGTGCTCAATGTGGTGTATGGATCAACCATACGATCTACAATGTGTGTTCAATAGGTGTTTGGAGTACTTTTTGGTGTTCTTAGTGTTAGTCAACAATTGCTTTGGTATGGCACTTGACGGGAGAATGATGTGCATCACCTAACACTGTAATGAATAGTGTCAGGAATTTGGCCTACGATAATTTCATATTATTTGGGGGTTTCAGGATGCTTTGAAAGATATAGGATCAATCAGCCTATGTTGGTTAGAGATTTCAATGGGAATGGAGGGTAATAAGGCACCTGGCTTTTTTCTCCCCCGCCTTTTTTTTCCTCAATTAATTAAGTATAAGGCCAATTAATCATCTTTTAGTTAGGCTTTTTGGAAATTGGAGAACTCAAGAGGCCAGACTAGATCCAAAGAGAGGACTTTCCAGACACGTGATGGTGATGAGGATGATGGAGCGATGGCCTAGGAAGATGGGGCTCTAATAGGCAGAGGTGGAGCCAAAAATTTATACGAGGGTGGACACTAATTGCAAGTTTTAACTTTTTATTTCCTAATACATATAAATTTTTTAAATCATATATAGCATCTAAAAATTCATTAACACTTCTTTTTGCTGATGGTAATAACTATGACACGAACTTTCTTTTAAATTATTGCTCCATGATTGTTTCAAGTAATTAATAAAAAGAATGGATATGAAGGAATTGTAGATAGAAGCAAATACAAGAACAAATACAATTTCTACTTTAATATTATTGTTAATATATTAAAGGAGAAATTACAGGTGGAAGCAAATATAAGCACACAATGAACCAAGAAGTCAAAGTAAATTGGAATACAAAAATGCTAAATTACAATTTCTAATTGTAATTAATTTTCAATTAGACCATCTCTAATGGAAACCCAAACCTTTACCCAAATTTGAGTTAAAAAAAAATGGTAAAAATCTTGATTTGGTATAGATATTTCCAATGGAGAAACTCAAATTTAAAGAAAGAAAAATCCAAATTTAAATAAGGATAATACCAAATTTAAAAGATGTTAAATTATGACCATTAGATATGTAAAGGAGGGTGAAATTTCACCATTAAAGATTTAGGTATAAATTTGAGTAAAAAAAGAGTCTCTCTTCATTTGATATAGGTATAAGTCTAGTATTGAAGAAGGTTTTTAGGATTTTTTTACGCAAATTTAAATTTGGTTTAAAAAAGGGTAAGGATTAGAGATACTCTTAAGTTGTAATTTTAAAAATTCTAAGAGTTAGTGGACCTAATTTAGTGGATTGTTTTAAGTGGACTTAACATTTTTTTTTTTTTTGGCTTGGGCACAACTTGGGATACTTAGAGGCAAGAACAAGACATTTATAGGTAATGCAAAAAAAAAAAAAATTTAGGGAGGGGGGGGGGAATCACAAATAATAGCTCTAAACATTGCTAATAGGTCTATGTTGCATTCAGTTCACCAAGAAAGGGAAAAAGTGATATTAAAGAGTGGTGCTAAGACAAGGGACTAAATGATGTTTGGGTAGATATTCGGAACACATATTGACCAAGGGCTAAATATTCCTACAATTGCTATTATTAATGGATTACTGTATGTTGCTTTATACATAAGATTGTGATGCATGTTTTTCTAGTTCAATGGTTGAAAGAGATGTCCTTTGGCCTTCCGCCCATAGAATGAAGGATTAGGATTTAATGCGGGTTATGAAATTGAGGAACAATTTATCTAGCATCCTTTGATACCCTATGATTGGAGAAAGATGTCTAAATTTGAACCAGAATATGTAGAGATGTAAATCCACAATAGCTATCAGGCTTAAAAAAAAATTTCATTTGCTTGGTGACAAAAAGATTGTCACCAGTAGATTGGCCACTGGACTCTCATGAAAATACTAAAATTGTTTTGTTTTATGGTTATCCATTCTAAGAAGCATGAAAATGAATAAGAGACACGGATATGACATGACACGGACATGCTGAAACAACATTTAAAAAAAAAAGTGGAACACGGACACATTACAAATAATTGTTTGTTATATATAAAGTTATATAATTTGTGGCAAATATACCGATAATGATATACTTTTCATAAAAAAATTAGTACTTTATAATTAAATGTTATGTCTAGTCATCTAGTGTATTTTTTAGACTAAATTATCATAATAGTCAAATAATCATAATTTTTTTTGTAGATGTGTTACCCAACATATATAGATTACATGATCATTCTGAATTTCTCTTGTTTAATAGTTTTTTGCTTGTTTTGCTTTTATTATTACTAGCAATGCACCACGTGCGTTGCACGTGAATAATTTTTGCATACAAAATATTAGTAAAAAGTATTATGTATATGTAGTTTATCCAGTTTCAGAGGGGTGTTTGAGAGAGAGCGGGGGGAAGAAGAGGGAGAAGATAAAAGATTTTCAAACTGGATGGTGAGATAGAGAAGTTAAAAGGTTTTTCAACTGGTTTGTATGGCGGTCGAAGGACTTTTATCCTGTTTTCTGAGAGAGAGAATTTGTTCAAAAACAAGTTTAAATAAAAGAAGATTAAGAGACATAAATGATGTCGCTGTCTACTTAATTTCTAATAGACAATCATTTAGTTGAGGATATGAAAAAGTAGAAAAGTATATTACTATTTTATAAATGATGTTATAAAATCATAGTTAATACATAGTCAAAGAGTCAGGACCCTCTGTCTACCTAATTTTCTTAATAATAATTAATATCATTGTACATATTATACTGATTTTTTTATCTGATTTGTACATATAATTGTGATTTATACTTATCTTATTCTATAGTTCTTCATTGAAATCTATGGTTTTTGGTCCCTAAAATATTCAATTATTGTTTAAATGATTCCTAGCCATATGATCCATTAAGTTTTTTAACAGAAGTGACAATGTGTCATTCTGTTAGATAATATCACGTAATCAACATGTGATCACTTATGTCAAAAACTTAACAGACTTTCTGTGTATGGATCATTTAAACATTAACTAAATATTTTATGGACCAAATTGACAAAATTGATAAAATGAAGACCAAACTGTCAAAACATATATATTTCAAGGAGTAAAAGTATTAACTCTAAATTATAATATATTATTCTATAATATATTTTAAAAATATTAAAATTCTAAAATTCAAGTTTTACTTAAAAATATACTATAGTTTTTTTATATAAACTCTTAATAAAACATGAAAAGGTTATAGTGATTGAAGAATTATGTTAATTTAACATAAATTATTTTTAAAAAAATACATAAAAGATTATTTGTTATCTTAAAAATAAAATGGTTAAAATTTTGGATAAAAAAAAATATACATGTGTAAGTATAATGTTATCTTTATATTAAAATGAATAATATTATATTGATGAAGTTTTTGAAGATTTTTTGAACGTTTTATTGAAAATTAGAGTGATACATATATTTTTTAAAGGTAACGGAGCCAATTAAAAAGTTTTATAGATATTGATATTCATACATAGTAAATAAATAATTAAAAGAGATGTTATGGATAATTTAGAGATTTAAGTACATAAATATATGATGGTAATTTAGATATTCAACTATAGAAAGATAGTGTGGTATTTAAAATTCTTTATAAAAGTAAAATAATGAATCAAAATTTTTTGATGCTAAGGCAAAAGTTTCATTCTTTATTAATAGTATAGATGGAAAAAAAAATACATATATATAGACATAATGCTGTCTTTATATTTGAAAATGGTAATGAAATATTGAATAAGTTTTTAAACACTTTATTGAAAAATATAATGATGCATATATTTTTTTAAACTTAACGTAATCAATTAAAATTTTTCATAGATATTGATATTGATATTTATACAAAGATAATAAAGAATTAAATGAGATGTTAGAGTGTAATTTCAAAATTTAAATACATAAGGATGCAATTGTAATTTAGATATTTGACTGTGGAAAGATAGTATGATATTTAGAAATTTTTATGAGAGTAAAATAGTGAATCAAAAGTTTTTCACTTAAGGTACTTTTATTAGTAGTATAAATATTTTGGGTGGAACTTTAATATGTATAGTCTTGATAATTATATGTTCTTTCATAGTATAAGATACTTTTATTAGTCAAATCTTTAAGTTTTATTAGTCACATGTTAACAAATATTTATTGTTCGGCAAAAGACATAGTCTAAAGAAGTGTCGTGTGACACGTGTCCGAAATTAAAATTTTGTCATTTAATTATAGACATGGATAAAAGGTATCAGACCTGTGTTTTAGAGTGTTCGGGGATAGTTGGTGGCCGAAATGGATATGCCACTTTCTTGAGAGTGTTTGTGCTTCATAGCCTCCATTGTGTTTTTTTAGAAGTGGAGAGTAGGTTGAGGACCTCGGGTGTTCTTTGGGTAACATTGTAGGGGTTGGAGGAAGGCGTTGGCTGTCATCCTCAAAATGGGAATCAATTGTGTATATGATTGGTATGAATGTGGTTTGCTGATGGTGTGCGTGTACTCATTTATTTGTTTGAAGGCCATTGACAGGAATAATGTTGGGAAAAAACATGCAGAATGATCGTCTTTTTTGTTGTAGCTTGTTCAAGCATCGAACTTAAAACCAATTGTCTATTGGTGGAGCGACTCCCAAGGCTCATATATTAGTTTAGGAGCAATACTATATCCAGTGTGAGTCAAGCTTGAACATTCCCCCTCGTGCAACTCCCATTCACATGTGGAGCTGTGGGGAGAAGAATTAGAACACATATCAGAGGCATAACAAAGTGCACGTATGGTACTAACATAGGTGAACCAACACCAAATCAATGAAACTAAACTTGCCGAAAGTCTGTTAAAGCCCAACTCTGAGGCTGTGTAAAGCATCCAACTGAAAATAAATTCAGTATGGGTGGAGAGGCTCACAGGGCTCATATAGTTTTGGAGGCTCTATTATAATGTGGGGCAAGCTCTAACACAGCTCATGTATTGCTTTTCGTAGAAGTTTTCTCACTTATGTGACATGCAGATAAAAGCTAGCACTAGCTGTGGAGTGTGGACCAACTTATGAAATGACAAGGTTATTGCAAAGGACATGGGTGCTTGGCCACAAAACAAGTGGTTTTCTTCAAGAGAGCAACATTTTACGCTTTAGTTGAGGGTTTGATCATAGCATATAGCTTTTCAAAGGAAAACAATGTGTAAAATGATTGCCTTTTCAAGAGTTTAATGAAATGGAAAGAAACATATAATTTCATGATCTAGAGAATGAGCATAATATATTATTATTAATAGTGGGTGCTCTGGTTTTGTAATCAATCTTGGTTTTGTGTATGATTATCAGGATTGTTGATTGTTTTCTATTTCGATTTTACTTTCAGTATTTATCCATCAAATAAATCCTATCAATCAGGAGTAGCAGCTTTGCTTTCAGTTTCAGGTAGTTACTGCAGGTTCCCTTAGTTATCAGAATTCCACTATGCTTGCAGAGTTCCCCTCATCATTTGATCCTTTATTTGCCCGTAGAACAAATGCAGCTGAGATAAGTGAACCCAATTCCGGATTAGGTTCCATAATATACACTAATTACTGATCCAGAGGTTTGAAGAGTAGCTTCATAATCAAAAAGAATTAAGATAAGTAACTAGTGGTGGGTAATCATATGCGCAAAACAAATAATAACACAAAATCATTGCATCTCTAGTTTATTTGATGATGATTCTTTTGACCTCAATTTTCTTTTTTTGATTTGATTTTAGTGAAGTTATAACATGTATTGACAGTGAGGCGAAGAGCAATGTCATTCTGTTATTTAGATGTAAATACAGTCAACAGAGCAGTACTACTTAACAAGTAATAAAGTTGCTGACAAGATGTCATTCTGTTATTTATATGTGAAGACAGTCAACAGATGCAGTACTACTTAACAAGTAATAAAGTTGCTGAAAGTGGCCAGAGCCTGGGGCATAAGGAAAACAAAGAAATTAGATAGAGGAGCTTTTTGATCTTACATTGTTCGAAACGTATTGGTTTTTTAATAGTTATATTGAAGGTTGACCAATACTTGGAAACATATAGACAGCTTTTTTGGGTGCATATCTCTTTATAAAACGACTAGCAAATTGCCTGATTACACTCATGTCTCAATTGGAAACTACTTTAAATTGTTTTGTTATCGTTGTCGGCGGAAAAATTCTGGCTTATCTTTTTCATTGGATCTTTTGTCTCTTTATGCAGATGAGCGCATATTTTGCTCCTGCATTTTTCAGCCATCTCTTGGGTAGGTGCTTAAGGCGGCGGAATCCACTTTTTGAGGTTTTCAAATTGGGATGTGTGGTATTAGGAACATTTGCAATTGTTTGGTGGCCGTACATTCATTCATTTCATTCTATTTCTGAGGTAAACACAAGAATGACTTCCACAGTCCAATGGTTTCTTTTTTCTTGTTTATGTTTGAGGTTTTCCTTGTCAATGTTTATGCGAATAATGCTGAGACTCTTTTTCCTGCTCCAACATAGTGGTCTAATTTTTGAATGACATGTCCTCAACCCCTGCTGTTCCAATTCTTTTAACATAAGGATTGCTTGAGATAAGAGATCAAATGACCATTCTCATTTAATGCATCCTTTAGATGAGAATAATCTGACTGAGACCCAAATAAAATTTCATGTGGAGAGTAATGACTAAGCACGCGAGTGGGCAATCTATTGATAAGATATACATATGTGGAAAAAGCTTCAAGCAGAAATGGCAAGGTAAAAGAAGTTTAGCTCCATTGCTTCAATGTGCCTTTGTTTTCGTTCAGCTATCCCATTTTTGTTGAGGTGCATGACGACATGAAATTCATGAAAAAATACCTCCACAATCAAGGCAGGCCTTAAAAAATCCCGCTGTTCACTCCATGACTTAATCTCATGAAAATATCTGATTCTACCATTAAACATAGTCCCACAAGAAAACTTAAAATATTTGAAAAGATTTATGCTATCAGATTTGGCCTTTATTGGATACAACCATGTGTTAGGGGCTGCAATCATCTGCAAAGACTATATGATATCATAAACAAGAAGAACTATTTTGAGGCAAAGGTCACCAAATGTCACAATGAACTATTCAAAAATAGATGAAGGCTTCCTTGTAGAAAAGGAAAATGTAGTTGACATTACAGTTTTTGCCACTCAAGTAGGCCTCACAAACTGAAGTTGTTACAAGCCTGAAATTGAAACATCCTTATCCAAGAAATCACCCAGGGGTGAAGATACTCAAGAAAACCTAAATTTTCTAATGAGTGTCCTTGAATTTGATGTACTTATGTTTTAAAGTAGTACAATTCTCTATCGTTTTTCTATAAAAAAAATTAAGACAGAAATTTGAATTGCTCACATTGGGCAAAATATGTTTATCATAGAAATGACATCTAACTTGTTCTATACTCTCTCTCTCTCTCTCTCTCTCTCGTTTTCTATATATATATATATATATATTTGTGTGTGTGTGTATTGTTTCTGTCTCTGTGTGTATTTCTCTCTGTCTCTTTGTTTAGCAATAAATCTCCATTGAGACACCAAATATATACCCTCACATTAGGACATTTGTTGCATACAAGAATATCACGACTTTTCTTACACTTTGTGTGTAAGTATATGATAAATCCAGGGGAATATGTAATACTGGTTGTCTTTGCAGTAATTATTAATTACACATTTGAGTATCTTTTGCTGCATTGGATATGAAGACCATGTCTTTTCTAACATGTTCAGGGAACTGACATGAATTCATGGTTAATTTTGTTTCTAGGTTGTCACTTCAGTGTCCCTTTTTCATTATTTAATTCTTAGCAGGACTCGTCTAGCTAATTTGCAGGGGGCCTTGAAGAGGTTAAAAAAAGAGTAATCCTTCATTCAAAATATCACTACTCTTTGTGTATGAGAAGGAAAATATGGAAGGGCTAGAAGAAAAATTTTAGGTGTTTTAAGAGTCATTTTTATTTTAAGTTTTACTGTTTATCACTGGTTTTTGCTTTTAGTAATCCCAGACATAATTGTTGTATTTTTAGCTCAAAATTTTATGTTGTATTTCCTGAAGGAAAGTATTGTGATTTTTTTGTTTACTTTCCTTCTTAATAACAGGTGCTCTCTCGTCTAGCTCCCTTTGAGAGGGGTATATACGAGGATTATGTGGCTAATTTTTGGTGCACCACGTCTGTCCTCATAAAGTGGAAGAGATTGTTCACCACACCATCATTGAAGGTTCTCAGTCTTGCTGCCACTATTTCTACATGTCTGCCTTCAATGGTTCGGCAAGTATGGTCTCCAAGCAGCCAAAATTTCTTGTATGGGCTGCTAAACAGTGCTTTGTCATTCTACTTATTCTCATTTCAAGGTATGTAAGACCATCTTTTCCTTTCCTTTGGCTGTTCATCGTCCATTATTTAGTTAGTTGTGTAAACATTTTCTATGTTACTGCTTGTGGTTATAAATTACAGTACATGAGAAATCAATTCTGCTGCCACTTCTGCCAGCAAGCTTTTTGGCTTTGGATGAGCCTTTCCTTTTCCAGTGGTTAACACAGCACGCATTGCTCTCTATGTTTCCTCTTTTGTGCCGTGACAAACTGATTCTTCCATACATTGCTGTGCATGGTCTGTTCATCCTTCTTTATTGTGCTCCTGGTGGAAGACAAGATACAACAAATTCTCATTCGTCTACCCCTTTGAAATCTTTTGTGATAGCCTTTCTTGTTTTTTGCTCTCTTATTCTTCACATTGTGTACTTGACCATTCATCCTCCACAGAAGTATCCTTACCTCTTTGAAGCCATGATTATGCTTCTTTGCTTCTCTCAGTTCATATTGATCAGTGTTTATGCAAATACAAAGCAATGGATGTTGTCAAGGCATTATGCAGTAATGGATAAAGAAAAGAAGCAGCTTTAATTTTTGTGAGTCCATGAATGCTTTTAATTTGACTTCGTCCCAAATGGAGACATATATGTGCAAGAGGCAACTCATATGCCTGCAAAAGTTCCGTCAAACTAACATATTTATCATACCCTTTGTTGTTTTCTTGTGTAACATTGCAGCCCTTGAGGCTATGAAAAATTCATTTACACGGACCTGGTTTTCTTTTGATATGTGGTAGAGTTGAGAGATGTGATCCTAGGGTTGCTTTATCATAACTGCAAGACATATGATTCTTTAACTGCATGTTTGGTTGATGAATATATAGAATATAACACATAATTTCATTTAACCATTTTCATTTTTATATCAGATGGTTGGGTCTCCAATCACCACTTACAAAACCCATGTTGCTGATTTTTTTTCCCTCTATTCTTTTGCCTAGGGAGGTTTCTACAATTGCTTTGTTTAGTTTTGGCCTCACTGAATGATATAAAATAGCATGCCTGGAGCTCTTTCTTTGCATGATGTATTGAAATGTTTATGGGTGTTTGATGATTGATACATTTACTAAAACTCATTATTAATGTTCGGAAATACCTGAATGCATCGACAACTTAGTATGGGCTTTGATTGGGTCATCTTATATGGTGACGTACGCATGGGAAAATATGAAGGGAATGAATGGAATTAGGTAAACTGTATGCTAACTCACAAAACAAAGAACTAATATACACAAGGCGCTGATGCAGTAAAATGAAGCTTTCTGATATATGCCAGGAGCAGTAGGAAATAGGTAGGAAATGCTTCCCAGTACTGTAAAGGCAAGAAATAAAACTTTTTAAAACCTTTTTCTTTGAGCATAACTTGAGTTATAAGTTCTTGTGTAGCTAAACTGCAGTCTACGGAGCTTTTTTTTTTTTTTTTTNAGGCAAGAAATAAAACTTTTTAAAAGCTTTTTCTTTGAGCATAACTTGAGTTATAAGTTCTTGTGTAGCTAAACTGCAGTCTACGGAGCTTTTTTTTTTTTAAAAAAAAAAGAAATCCAAATGTGACCAACAGTTTTGGTATGAAATTGTTTCTCGTACCAGTAATGCTGTGTACTAAAATTTTGCTGCAAATTTCTTGCACCAAGTAAGTAGTGAGAGTCCATGGGACTTGCTAATCTAATAGCTTACATTATTTAGTGGAAAGGAACTTTCATGCATAAATTTAGTACGTATAATATTACTGTTTTCCTATTAGGCCAAACTCGGAGGAGTTCCAATGTGGCTCGCGGTACGATAGTATGATTGCCCAGTGTTCACACACACACGTGTGGGCGCAGAGACAAAAATGGCAAATAAGCGGAAGCTTGATTGTGCTGTGAATGTGACCGATTCTACAATGAAAAAGTGAATTTGGGCAGCAACAATGAAAATTCACCGTCACTTTCTAGTTTCCTTGGATTTGTAAAATTGGCCTGTTGTCATTTCAGTATAAAATATGAGTTCCATTGTTCAAATTCATTGTCATTCCAATTAGAGGAAAATAGAGCAATGATTAAGCAATGAATCAGTGAACAAACTAAACAAATCGAATAAGAAGATGAATGAAGTCTGTCAAAAAATCAATACACCATGGTCATTACCGGTGAAACCCAAAACTGTTGCAAACACGAACCGCGCAAGACCATTACGATAATGAATCCTTCGAATTTATAAAAATAACGAATGATTTTCTTGAAGACAATGATTGACAAAATGTCTCGGCTATTTATGATGGAGAAGAGATAGAAGAGCAAGAGTATGATAAAATAGCGGTGGAGAAGAAAGATAGCATAAATAGAATAAAATACAAAGAATAAGAATTGAAGTACAGTAATTGAAGGAAGTGAGAGAAGAAAGAAATAGTTAGATGAAAGAGACAGGAGAGAGACACAAAAATTTAAGAGAAAAACAGACTGGTTCACGTAAAGAAACTTATTGGGCTAAAACTTCATTAAGGGAAATATTTTGTTAAATTCCATGAGGTATGCAAAATATTTATTGTAGCCTTCTGTTCACGTTATAATTTCTCATCTATAGTAGGAAACCGTCGAACATATCTACTGTTTGCGAATCCAAAGGCAATCACGTCTCCACCAAAAGCGGTCGACGTCTACATGATTCAAGTGAAGGATCTTGAATTCAAAAATAAAAATCTCCATTGATTTTGTTCACCCAAAAATTGCGGATTTGATTCATAAATTCAAAAAAACACGTTTTTGAAGTAATCACGATAGCATAACAAAGGTTCAAAATAAACAGATTTGATCTGCATCAATTGTTGCGCGACTTCCTTCCAACAACATTAACGAAAGACGTGAGGTTCGTACTCTTACTGTTGTCGGAAATAGGATTGCATTATAAATATTATTGTTGTATTAAAACCCCGAAAATTTATGAGATAAAATCCTTAATCTGTAACATAAATTTTGAAAAATGGGTTTTTGATTTATGTTATAATATTGTTCAATGCTTACGTCCACCTTTTTTTATGCTTGGTGTTTTCTACGATGTAGGCATATTATTGTGTCACTTGTTAATCACTCTATGTATTCACACTCTATAGTCACAAATATCTAGAAAATCTATGTAATTGTTTTTTTTTTTTTTTGTGTGGATTGTTGGGTGTTTATGAAATCACTCTTTTGTTTTCAACTGACTGTTTATTGAGTCACACTTATGTATTCACACTTTGAAATCACTCGTCATCACAATATCTAGTATTACTATCCCAATAAACATTTTTGTCATTAATTTATTCTATTATGATGTCACTGTTTGTTGTCACAGTATATAAAGAATATATATGTATATATTGAATTTTCTAATAAACAATTTTTTGTCATTAATTTGTTCTATTATGAGGTCACTATTTGTTGTCACAGTATATAGAGAATATTCAGTGGCTGAATGTAAAAAAAAATAATTCGTTAATGGCTGCTGTAGAAGATAAAAAAAAAAACGTTGGCTGGTTTGAATTTTGAAGGAATCCTTTCAAAATTTCAAACAGTAAATTAAACCTATAATTTAGGAAATCTCTTCTATCTGTATAAAACAGAATAAAAAAAATGTCAACTCTTCCATGAATTAAACTAAGTGCAATTTCATAATACAAAAAGACTAATGTTTTTTAACGTAATTTGCTGACTTAATAATGTGGTTTTATTGAAATTATTGGATCAACATTAAGTTTCAATGTTTAATGGACCCCACAGTTAATCCAAAGGTCATAATGAATTAAGTTAGCAAATTAAGTCAATAAATTAAGTCTCAATAACATTGCTTGAAATGGGAAGAGATAGGAAGGAGAAAAACATAGTCGAGAAGACAATATTTGTAGTTCCTTAAACAATGTCTCCTATACAATGAACAGCCCAACTGGCTCAAACAGATTTTGCATATATCCCCCNAGTCGAGAAGACAATATTTGTAGTTCCTTAAACAATGTCTCCTATACAATGAACAGCCCAACTGGCTCAAACAGATTTTGCATATATCCCCCGTAGAGGCATCTTCAGTCTTACATGGTGCTTGGGCTGTCATGCATGCCACTGGTGGTCAACTAGAGGATGAGTGTTACTTGGAATTTGATTTGGGGATTTAGTTCACTATATAGTCATTAGATTAGAAGTGGGTCTCTATATTGAATGGGGCCACGGACCTCGAACCCCACAATTATTATAAATTAGATCCCAAATTCAATCTAAATAGTTTTTTCTCAATAAAGACATGAGGGCGCCTAAGATTAAAGAAAGAAAAGGATGGAGCAATAAAACTTTTTACCCTAATAAATAAAGGTGCCAACAATAACTAATTCATTGTTCGTTTTTTGCCAAATTTAGTTACCTTTATCACGGTTTTGCCACATTTATTATTGATGGTGTATGTTAATGTGGACGAACAGAAGGTTAGAATTATGCTTTGCAATTTGGGTCTGAGCTACTAGGCTCGTGACGACCAAGATCAATGATTTTAGGGATTGGGGCGATTTACACAGTGAAAATATAGTAGTTTATCAGCTCGGGAGCTCGACTAATCCACTCTTCAATGGAGATCTTTGCTCCTTTTGTTTCAATAATCGGAAATGAAATTTACAATCTAACTTTTTTGCAACTAAAAATGTCCCTTTATTATTGGAGGTATTATACAGTATTTATAGAGCTGTTCCTTGATCTGTGGGATTTCTGTCGAGATCCTAGCCTTTCATCCGTGGATTCCTCTTTAATTTTGGAGAGTATCTTGGTTGGTTTAAGGTTTTGTGCGTTGAATATGACTCTTTGCCGCTTATAGGGTTCCAGCTAACATCTAGTTGTTCCCTTATCATTTTCGTTATTGTCTCGTTTGGGGGAGCATTGGTTCCAGTCCTCTGAGCTCTGTGTGTCTTGTCTGACCTCCTTGTCTGACATCCGTGCCTAAGCTCATATTTTGGAAAGTATTTTATGTATCATCAGTTGCCTCCCAACTCTTGATCAAGCTGGCTTGGGCAAGGGCTGAGCTAAAGCTTGACTAAGGTAGACCTCCACACGTGGACCTTAATTTAAACGTGAACAAATTTTTGACGGTTATCAGTAATCATTTTTTTCCTCGTTTCTCGTGTGCGTTACCCAATTCGAAACCCTTTGCATTGTTAACTTTAAATGTCCCTCGATCAACTGTTCCCTTCTTACTTTTTGAATTCTCTCTAGCTCTTCGTCTTCACTTATTTGCGATTTCATCTTCCCCAATTTGTCGTCGTTCTTTGGGTTTCACAGAAAATTGACTTCCCTTGAATCAGCTCATGGCTTCAATGAGCTAAGGCCGAGGGAAGCTNAATTGACTTCCCTTGAATCAGCTCATGGCTTCAATGAGCTAAGGCCGAGGGAAGCTGGTTAAACCATGCTAAGGCTGATCCTTTCAAGGTTATGGCAAAGGCGCGACAACGAACAGGATATTGGTATCCATGCAACTCCATCTGGTTCTTATAGATGTTCAGGTGGTCCATGGGATCTATGGTTCCGTCAAAAGCTTCTACCTGTGATATTCTGAATTTCGTCGGGAGGGGGGAAATGCAATACCCCAGGAGTAAACGGGGACTCGATTTATTGCACTAAAGCGTTCATGGTTATTGAAGTTTTACCCCTCACGGCCTCCTTCATGTGGCTGAGCTCCTGTTGAATATCTTTGAGGTGTTGCTCCCAATATTAGTCTTTTCACTCCTGCTAGACTGGGCGAAGGTTATTTTTCTCAATCTCATTACTTCGACTCTGTACCTCTTCATTGTCTCCGTTCCTCAGAGGAGGTTGGGGAGCCTGGCTATTTTCTCCTTCTTCGTCGGCTTCCCGGAATGGGTCGAGAGGTCGTTGTTCCTTATGAGGGGGATCATTTTGACCTCCTTGGGCTGGTTGTTTCTCCTGTGGTTGTTGTAAAAGCTTCAGGAGTTCTTCATTTTGCTTTAACAAGTGTTGATTGACCAAGCGGAGGGCCTCCAACTCGTTGTTTATGGGAGGATCCACCATAGGAGGATTGACATCGGTGGTTGGGAAGAAATCTTATGGATCTTCGTGATGTCTACTCGTGTTCTCCTGCTAGTTCTACATTCGTGAGGGATTCATTTGGCTTCTGCTCATGTTGCGGATTGAGACCATCAGTTGCTGAAAGATCAGTGTTCTTGTAATTAGAACTGTCGTTCCCACAGACGGCGCCAAACTGATGGTGTATGTTAATGTAGATGAACAGAAGGTTAGAATTATGCTTTGCAATTTGGGTCTAAGCTACTAGGCTCGTGAGCACTAAGATCAATGATTTCAGGAATTGGGGTGATTTACACAGTGAAAATATAGTGGTTCACCAGCTCGAGAGCTCGGCTAATCCACTTTTCAATAGAGATCCTTACTCCTTTTGTTTTAATAATTGGGAATGAAATTTACAATCTTACTTTTTTGTAGCTAAAAAGATCATTTTGTTATTGGAGGTATTATATAGTATTTATAGAGTTGTTCCTTGATCAGTGGGATCACTACCGAGATCCTAGCCTTTCATCTGTTGATTCCTCCTTGATTTTTGGAAAGTATTTTGATTGGTTGAAGGTTTTACGCCTTGAATATGACTCTTTCCCGCTAATAGGGTTCAAGCTAACATCCAATTGTTCCCTTATCATTTCCGTTATTGTCTCGTTTGGGGGGAGATTTGGCTCCAGTCCTCTGAGCTCTGTTTGTCTTGCCTGATCTCTGCGCTCGAGCTCATACTTTGGAAATTATTCTATATATCATCAATTATCGTTCTCTAATACTCCTTTTGGTACGATAGAAAAATAGAATGATTAAAAGTTTGAAGAATAGATAAAACATCATATATAGTAAGTAAAATATGAACGATGAAAAAGTTGATGAATGAGCTTACTTTCTAACTCACCAAAATCAATCTCTTTAAAATTAGACGAAAAATGAAGAAAAATAATACTTACATTGGATAAAAATATGTTAGTTGCTTTTTAACCTTTAACTAATTACTTATTTATACTAAACACCTAAAACCAAACTCATATACCAATCGGTGGAGTTACAGTATGTGTTAAAACTGTGTGTGTTTGTATATTAGTGTGTTTATTTTTTATTTCAAATAAAAAATATATGTATGTTTATGTGATTTGTGTTTGTTAAAACACATGATGCATATACCATAGTGACATGGTATATAATATATATATTAATTTCATATAAGGATAAAATAGTAAAATTATGTATTTATATGATTTATATCCTTCTATTTTTTCATCAATATCAAACACAAAAGAATAAAATCATTTCTACTTTCCATTTATCCTACAAAATACAAAGGAATAAAAATGTATTATTTTTACTTTTCTTTCTTGAAAGATAAAAAGCATATCTCTCATACTTTTCATCCTTCNTCTATTTTTTCATCAATATCAAACACAAAAGAATAAAATCATTTCTACTTTCCATTTATCCTACAAAATACAAATGAATAAAAATGTATTATTTTTAGTTTTCTTTCTTGAAAGATAAAAAGTGTATATTTCATACTTTTCATCCTTGCTACCAAACAGAGTATAAATAACTAGACAACTGCACCCTTTTCTTCTATTTCTCCAAATGATAAGGGCTGTAAAGCCCATGGACTGTTCATCAGGCTGATGGACTGGGCCATGGCTCAGTATGCTATTGGGCTAACGGGTTGATCTTCGGCCCATTTTCAGAGTTTCCNAACTGCACCCTTTTCTTCTATTTCTCCAAATGATAAGGGCTGTAAAGCCCATGGACTTTTCATCAGGCTGATGGACTGGGCCATGGCTCAGTATGCTATTGGGCTAACGGGTTGATCTTCGGCCCATTTTCAGAGTTTCCAAAATTTATTGACTGCTGTCCGCTCCAATAATTATCTACCACTCATTTGAAATTTTTTTAAAAAAAATTTATTGATATCACCACTCCATAATCTATTATAATTTTTATTTAATATCAAAAATGATAAGGTAAAAAGAAATAGAAGAATTGGGGAGGATCATAAATTTCGAGCATCGCCCATGACCGCCACTAATCACCAAATACAATAAAGCACAAATGGAAATCAGAAAAAGAAAAGCCTTTTAATTTACTAGATTACATCATCAGCTAGAGTATACTGACAACTGTTCTCACGAAAGTAAATCATAAGGAAGGTCCGAGATTAGCATGACAAAACTATCTCGAGTTAATTTGGATGGTCAAAAGTTTTGAACCAAAGTAAAACATTAACAGTCAAGTGGTAGTACACCTAAAGTATATACTTTAACAGTCAAATTTCTGAATCCGATCCTTATGTATTTCGGAGTTTTCAACCCTTCTTAAGTTAGATACTTTCTGAACCCAAAAAAAAAAAAAAAAACTACATATATCTTGGTAAAAAATTAGTAATTTGAGCCATTGAAGAAATTAGTTTAGAAGATTATTGGTGTCATGATGCCCCATTAGATTATTACTTTGGAGTACAGCCATGACAAACTTGTGTCGGGTCATTTTACGCCATGGCATTAATTAAGCTGCCAAGTATGCTTAATTATGTCTTTCCAAAGTTTAAAAAGGTCAACCTATTAGTATTAGTATTGCCATTCATCCCTCTTGCCTAACACTAAAGGCCACGTTCTCTTCTTTGGCCCATTAATCTAATAAGCTCCGCTAAGCCCCTTCTTTCCATTTGAATTTCCCGTCAAATTTTTTTTTTTTTTTGAGTAATACTATTTAAACTTAAAATTTTAATTGAATTTGTTGATCTAATGATATAATAATTTCATTTAAATCATTAGATAAACATCAAGTTTTAATGTTTGATAGGACCTACAATCAATCTAATAGTTGTAATGAATTAGATAAATAAATTAGTTCACTATAATGNTTGATCTAATGATATAATAATTTCATTTAAATCATTAGATAAACATCAAGTTTTAATATTTGATAGGACCTACAATCAATCTAATAGTTGTAATGAATTAGATAAATAAATTAGTTCACTATAATGTTTTTTTTACGGAGAAAGAAACTCCTAAGGCAGGCTCACATTAAATACACTCATTCTGTTGGTCTAATCATGCAGTTTCTCCAAAATTAATTAAAATTTAAGTCTTTTGTGCTTCTTTTAATGCAATTAGTTTTGAGCATCAATTAGGTTCATCCATTTATCCAACCTTCAATTTTGGCACATAGTAACAAGAAGCCTCAAGTACCCTTTTCACCATCCCCCACAATTCATGGTCGAATACACTATATTGTCTTTTTTACAACAAGGTTCCCCAACTTCTCTGAGCACTACCATTATATATATTGGCGTTTCTCCCAAGGGTGGCCAAATCACACCTTTCTCCCTCTCTTTCTTTCTCAGTGTGAGGACTGTGTGTATTCCTTTTCAGTACTTGTTTTCATGGCCATGGGGGTGTTGTTGATTTTATTAGTCATATTGGTGTATTTGTTCTTGAAAGTTGCTTATGAAACTGTTTCATGTTACTATCTAACACCAAGACACATCAAGAAAATCATGGAAAAGCAAGGAGTTCGTGGCCCCAAACCTCGGTTTCTTGTCGGAAACATATTGGACATGGCCTCCCTGTTGGCTAAATCCACCTCTAAGGACATGGACTCCATCAACCACGACATCGTCAGCCGCCTTTTGCCTCATTTCGTCTCCTGGACTAAACTATATGGTACAAATTTATGATCTTATGATAAAAATGATACATCTTTTAATTAATATCATCACCTTATGACTCACCCTCGACTATATATATTTTGCAGGAAAAAGATTTATATATTGGAATGGAATCGAACCACGTATGTGCTTGTCAGAGACTGATTTGATTAAAGAGCTTTTATCAAGACACAGTGCCGTTTCTGGTAAATCATGGCTACAACAACAAGGCTCCAAACATTTCATCGGTCGAGGTTTATTAATGGCGAATGGAGACGATTGGTACCATCAGCGTCACATCGTGGCACCAGCATTCATGGGAAACAAACTCAGGGTATGTATCTGAAAATAATAAATAGTTTGGTTTATAACAATTAAGTCAGTAAGAGTTGGGAAGTGTTAGATGTGTGCAACCTCATTGGAATATGCGTGTAGGCCGCAACTTGAACCCATGAATGGAACGATAATGTTGTATATATACTGCCAATATGGGTGTCAAAATTTGTAAAACTGACATGATTTTGGTTTTTTTGATAGAGCTATGCGGGGTACATGGTGGAATGCACCAAGCAGATGCTCCAATCACTACAAAATGCAGTAGAGATGGGCCAAACAGAGTTTGAGATTGGGGGACACATGACTCGTCTCACTGCTGATATCATTTCTCGGACAGAGTTTGATAGCAGCTACGAGAAAGGAAAGCAAATATTCCACTTACTAACAGTTCTACAGCATCTTTCTGCACAATCCAGCCGGCGCTTGTGCTTCCCCGGAAGCCGGTGAGTCCCATATCGAATACCCAATATAGTTAAAGACATGTTCGATATTTTTTGACGTACAATTACAAAAACGATAGTCACCAAAGTAAACAACATGTTCTCGTAATAATACTATTGGGGTAGATCGGATGCACAATATATTCGAAGACATGTTCTACAATTTTTCATGTATACATACAAAAACGATATTCAAACAAACAAACAAACTACATAGTATAGAAAATAGGAAAATAATTCGGTTGGGTGTGTCACTGAATTTCTAACTCCAACCCTTCTACACGGATAAGTTTTTTTTTTTTTCCCTGTAATGAATTCCATCTCTTGAACTTTTTCTTGTCCGTTACTGTAAACTAAGTTCGGAAATGAAATATTAAACTAGTTTTTCAAATTGAACAATGACTCCATTTCCAAGGAATATCATTATCGTTTATAATAGACCATGAAATATTACGTTAATGGGGTTTTCCATTAATATTTTTACAGGTTTTTACCCAGTAAATATAACAGAGACATTAAAGCATTGAAGACGGAGGTAGAGAAGCTGTTAATGGAGATAATACAGAACAGAAAGGAAGGTGTAGAGATAGGCCGAAGCAGTTCATATGGGAATGATTTACTGGGCATGTTGTTGAATGAAATGCAGAAGAAGAGAGACAATGGGTTTAGCTTAAACCTGCAGGTGATTATGGATGAATGCAAAACCTTCTTCTTTGCTGGGCATGAGACCACTGCTCTCTTGCTTACATGGACAGTGATGCTGCTTGCTAGCAATCCCTCTTGGCAAGACAAAGTCAGGTCTGAGGTCAATCAAGTCTGCAATGGTGGTGCTCCTTCTGTTGACCACCTCTCAAAACTCACCTTGGTAAGCCCAAAATTATAATTATTCCCTTTCAAATATTGCATGCATTATTATGTGTAGAATCAATCCGAATTTATTGTTGTTCATGTGAAATTGTGGTTTAAACATATTTTTCAATAGAAGAGTGTATTTTCAAGTTGTAGTTTTAATCAAAATTCATGAAAACAAGCTTTGTACTANATTATGTGTAGAATCAATCCGAATTTATTGTTGTTCATGTGAAATTGTGGTTTAAACTCATATTTTTCAATAGAAGAGTGTATTTTCAAGTTGTAGTTTTAATCAAAACTCATGAAAACAAGCTTTGTACTNTCATGTGAAATTGTGGTTTAAACATATTTTTCAATAGAAGAGTGTATTTTCAAGTTGTAGTTTTAATCAAAATTCATGAAAACAAGCTTTGTACTAAAAAAAAATATAGATTTGACATGTTTTCATAAAATTAATGATACAAAGAAAAGTATGTTGGAAATGACGATATAAAAAAAATTCACAAAGGTAATTTTATAAAAAAAAATTGTCGAAATCCATTACTATTGCAATACTACTATTTATACTTAATTTAGTGACTTAATTTATCATTGTAATTAGATTTCAACTAATATTGAGGCTTATTATTGATCTAACGATAGTGATTGATTAAACGAATATATCATGTCAATAAATTATGTTCAAATATCATTGTTCTTATTTTAGTTTTGTAAAAGAAGCAATGTCTAAGGAACATCTGCACCAAGAACCTGGTGCAATATTTCACAAAATTAGTATCTTTTAAGATGTCCCACCCTTTGGATTCTACTATCAGTGTAGGCAACAGGACAATACCCATGTTTCTTTCATTCATTTTGTTGTACATGCACTTGTAAATTTGAAGAAGTTGTTGATAATAATTTAGACCATATAAACAATCGTGATGAATAAATACTTTCATTGAAAACTCGTACAAAATAATTTATTTTTTGACTGCTCATGCATGGTTGGTTGGTTTGTCGTTGTTTCTGAGGAGGTAGTCTCCTAAACTTTTGAGCCTCCTAATATAAAATTGAGAAAAAAAATGAAGTTTCTTTTGGCAGCCTTGTTGTAACGAATAGTAGTTAGAATCATTTGTAAGCATGTCCACACAGCGTAGTAGCACTCTAGATCTAGAGAAATTTTCTGCTAGATCTAGAACTTTTTGCAAGTAGTTCAAATTAAGCATATAAATTTTGACGTAATTTTACTCCACATATATAAAGACTATTTTTCGTATGTCTATACACGCAATAACATGTTCTCGAAAGATTATATTTAAGCAATTTTATCCTTGCATGTATACAGAAATACTGTTCAAGATGTATATAATTCACACACACATATAGGTATAGTGTGTTCTAATGATGCAAAATGTAAGTAGTTTTGTTTCTGCACGCGGACAGACATTTACAATGTCTCGTGCTCTGCACTTGCCTAAAAGTTTTTTTTCTTTGGTTTCTGCAGTTGAACATGGTGATCAATGAATCACTCAGGCTATATCCCCCGGCCTCCGTTCTCCCTCGAATGGCGTTTGAAGATATCGAGCTGGGTGACCTTCATATTCCAAAGGGTCTATCAATATGGATCCCAGTCCTAGCCATTCATCACAGTGAAGAAATATGGGGTAAGGATGTGAACGAATTCAACCCCGACCGGTTCGCCTCCAAATCATTCTCACCCGGACGGCATTTTCTCCCTTTCGCTGCCGGCCCTCGGAACTGTGTTGGTCAGTCTTTTGCCTTGATGGAAGCTAAGATCATTTTAGCCATGTTGATATCGAAGTTTAGTTTCAATATTTCAGCGAACTACCGCCATGCACCGGTAATTGTTCTTACGATAAAGCCCAAGTATGGAGTTCAAATTTGCTTGAAGCCCTTGAATCCATGAAATGTTTTGGTTGAGATATTGGGTTTTGTTTTGTTTTATTTGTTTTCTTCCGAATGGGGAGTTTGATCGGATCGAGTTAGTATAGTATTTTTTTTGTATATCTTGCTTTCTTTATTATTATTGTAAAGAGGTAGTCTTGGGAAGATGTTTGTTTGTAAATATTAAAGTAAATATACGTTAATTTAATGAGAAAAGCACTGATTGTGATTTTGCTTTTGGGGTTGTTACCAATGGGCTGCAAGGTTGTTATCTAGTTTGGAATTTTTTATAATTTGAAACGATTTGCTCCAATTACAAGCCCTCTATACAACAAGGCCGAAACACATAAAGAGTAAGATTCACTTTGAGGGGCAATACAGAATTCTATACAAAGAGGCGTGTGAGATTATCTCACCTTTGAAAAAGGTTGATTCCTTCATAGCTAGGATTTTAACTCGATGGGGGCAATAGCCTAATCATGAGNTATACAAAGAGGCGTGTGAGATTATCTCACCTTTGAAAAAGGTTGATTCCTTCATAGGTAGGATTTTAACTCGATGGGGCAATAGCCTAATCATGAATTTTTATTGAATGAGTTATTAGTAACATTAAATATTTCATACGATACATAATAATGTTACCCATTTTTAACAAAATTTAAAAAAATTAATCCAAACTTGACAAATTAATTAGATTCAAATTTAATTCAGATCAATTCGTAAAAAATCCACAATTTCAGCTTGATTTTTGTAAGCCCTCATGTACTTATTGTATTGTGTATTAGATTATCATATCCAGTAATGTTATGCTGACCAAATTTTAAGATTAAATTAAGAGACTAAATGACATGACAACATATTATTTAGNAAAATTTAAAAAAATTAATCCAAACTTGACAAATTAATTAGATTCAAATTTAATTCAGATCAATTCGTAAAAACTCCACAATTTCAGCTTGATTTTTGTAAGCCCTCATGTACTTATTGTATTGTGGGTCAGCATATCATATCCAGTAATGTTATGCTGACCAAATTTTAAGACTAAATTAAGAGACTAAATGACATGACAACATATTATTTGAAATCTTTAGTGGGGCCCAAATGACATAGCACCAAAGAAAGAAGCTCAAGTCAGCTGCTATGTCATTTGAGCTATTAATTTGGTCCCAAAATTTGGTCAGTATAACATTGTTGATGTCATGTATTGCATGTATAAATATGACTTACGAATAGATAATATGGATTTCTTAAAAGTTTAGAAATGTTCTAAATCTTAGATGCATTTTTGAGATAAAGTGTGTAAAAAAGAATTAGATAATGCCATAGTATTTAAATCATAATTTTTTATCTTGATATTAGATTGACCTGATTTTTATACATTAGAAACTAGATTTCAAAGGTTAGAAAAGTGTATTTAAAAAAAATTCGTAAATCAACTTATACCTAGGTCAAAACTGCATTGAAAGTTCAAGTAAAAATTGATGTCACGTCTGAGCGCAACTTAGCAATAGTAGTTTGGTTCTGACGCACAAAACTGACAAAATAGAAGATACTAGGAGAAGAGTACATTCGAACGTAAGCTATGTTTGAACAAAGCACATTCGAACACCATTCATGTTTAAACATGAGTGTGCATTTAGTAGCAATTAGGCTCGTGTCAACTGAACAATTTTTGACCCTATATACCCTAAGTATGTTCTTTAGGTTAGTTTTCAACAATTTGCAACCCTAGAAGGCTAATGAGAGTTGGGAAAAGGAACAAATTTTGAAGGATTTACGCATGAAAATCATAACCAAACGCGTTAGGATCAAGAGCTACGAAAAATAAAATAAGGATTCTTTCTCAAATTCATGCATTGAGGTCAAGATTATTATTTTATGCTTTTTGATATTAATCTCTAAATATATGTTAGATAAACAACTGTTCTGATTCCTTTTCAATTACGTGAAGCATTTTCCTAAAAATATATGATTTACATCCAAAATTTACTCGTTCTTATTTTGAAAACCCTAGTTTTTTGTTATGATCAAGGAAAATGTCTCTTGGATGTTTTTCTTGAAGTATTCCCTTTGAAAAGTTATGGAATCATGATTCTTGATTATAGTTGAATTTTATAAACAATTATAAAAATTATCTCTTATATAGGTGGATGTGATGAACATGCATGGGTCGCAGTCGACTGGGTATCATAAATGATTTAGATGAGTTTCTTACCTTAAAGGATTTGAAAGTTTCCTAACACTCGTAGTGTAATTGCTTGGTGCCTTGTGAGGTTCAAGAATTTACTATTCGCTTGTGGTAATCGAGGCAGATGTTTAGTATATTATTCCTAGAAAATTACATTAATGTCAATTCGTCAGTATATGCATTTCTTGAAAATGATTTATCTTTGCGAGGATTGGATTGATGATTGTATATGTGTGTGTCTGGGGGGGGGGGGATATACTCGATATGTGGATTCATGGTAGTCAACCTACATATATGAGATATATTAATTATGATGATATATATAGCTTGAGAACTAATTTTAGTTTTACATGAATTTTACGGTTTTGTACCATAAATTTATGATCGTCATAAAATATCACTATTTTATCTTAAAATCATTTATGCTATTTTATATTTAAGGCTTACATGTTTTTGCTGATTTTGAAATCTTGTTGGGTATGAGAATATTTTTCTACTAATCTTATTGTTCATCTTACGTTATAAATTTATTTTCAGATTTCGGTATTGAAAAACACCTCGGGCTAGGTGATCAAATAAATTGGAATGCATATATGGATCAGAATATAGATCCAAACTTGGTGGCTTAGAGATGTTTTATGTAGTCTTGTGTTTTAAACTTAATGGTTTAATCAGGTCATGAATATTTTGTTTTAGTTAACGATTGGAGATTAATTACTTTGAGTTTGAATGTAATTTAAAGGTTTCAATTATGTTGATTGGGAATATTGGTTTAGTTATTTATTTAATTGATGGATGGTTTTTATAATTTAATTATTACTTTAGTATGCTATCATGGTTGGGTGATTCATAGATGGTTAATATCTCTATTGTGGATTTTGGAGCATTATTAATTTGGTATCAGAGCTTAGGGATTATATTTTACATGAGAGTTGTGGGTTGATCCACTAGAGATTTAGTTATAAGTCGGATGAAACTTTAGGCTTGAAACTTTGGGAGTTATATGTTTATGAGTTAAGCGTGAGTTGGTGTTTATAGTTTTATTAAGGAAACTAAACTATACTTTAATGTGTAAAATGAACAGTAGAAAAGGACATGGACGTCCAGCTAATCTAGCTGAAAACCAATCACCGCCACCTTAAGATGCCATGATCGACATCTATTAGTGTTTGAGAGAATTGACCACTTGGTACAAAACCAAAACAGGAATAACAACAACCACAACGGGGTTGTCCAGCCATTAGCCCAATGGCAGGTCAACAGAAATGACCGAAGGATGACGGTGTTCAAAGAATTTCTTCGACAACGCTCCTCTACCTTGTAGTGGAGCTCCCACTTGATGGAGGTAGACAAGAGGATCCAAATAATCAAAAACAAGTGTGATAGTATGGGGATTGCTATGGATCTCCGAGTTGGTTTGGCCGCTTACCTGTTAGAAGGACAGACAGATCACTGGCGGGATTCAGTGAAAAGGATGAGAAACATGGATGCTATGACCTAGAAGGGCTTTGACCAAGTATTCCAAGACAAGTATTTCACTGAATCCGTGAAAGATTAAATGAGCACATACTTCTTGACTCTACGACAGGGCAATATGACTATAGCTGAGTATGAAAGCAAATTTGATTAGTTATCCTGTTATGATACAGAGTTCATATCTACCGAAGTCAAGAGAGTCAAACGAATTATGCAGGGTCTAAGGCCTCCTATTAGGGAGAAGCTTGTCGCTCTTATGATCTAAGATTACAAATATTTAGTGGATCAAGTTGTGTTAGTGAAGAGGGGTATGAAGGAGACTCAGCAGTGTTAAACTTTGTCAAGAGGAGGCCCAATTAGGACTTGCAACAGCAATGGAGGAGTTTAGAGGATAGCTCCATATCGCTGCCCAGATTGGGCGATTGGGCAGAAAAATCAACCAGTTGGAGGAATTGGGGGCTTCTAAGATAGGATATGGGTGGATATACGACCATGTTATGGGTGTGGGGGTGTAGGGCACATTGGGATGAATTGCTCATTCCTTCAATCTCACGGGTAACTTAATCATGGGCAATCCCAACAGAATACTTAGGTTGTGGGACAGCCGAATCCGAACAAATTCCAACCACAGAAGCAACAACAGAAAAAACTCAAGAGATGGGGCACTTGGCAATAACAATTAGGGTCAGGTCTTTGTTATGACCCAGCAGGATGAGGATGCTTCCAATACAGTAATGGAATGTATTGTTCCAGTGTATAATTTTTGGGCACTTATATTATTTGACCCTAGTGTCTCTTACTTTTTTATATGCACTGCATACGCTAGGATATTGGGTTTGAAATTTGATCATTTAGAGGATGGATTGAGTGTTGATTTATCTACTAGGGAAACGATTGAAAACACGAGAAGTGTGTAGAGGTTGTGTCCTCTGAATTGGAGAGTAGAAGTCGAGGATGAATTTGGTAACACTTAATATGGAAAGGTAAGACATAATTTTTGGGATGAACCTATTGTCTGACTATCACGTGGTGATGGATTATTTTTCGAAAATGAGTCATATTTAAATTACCAAGAGGGGTAGTGTTTAGCTTCACAAATGAGCGAAATTCTTCCCACCTATTTTCCACTACGGGTAACCGATTTTTGAAAGGCGGAGAGTAGTTTGAGTTTCCTAGCCAACTTAATGAGAGATGAACAAGTTCAATCTCAATCTGACTTTTGTATTGGTGGTGTTGGACTTTTCAAATATCTTTCTGGATGAACTACTTATATTACCCTCACAGAGAGAGATTGAGTATGTCATTGACTTTTATTTGGGTTCCGAACTTACTACAACTTAAATATTGATAAACCCAAGCATAGGTTGTTGCAAAAGTAATAACAGGCTTAGGAAGTCCGAGATCGTACCTCAGGGAATTGAAAAAACTTGAAACATAAGAAAAATAAAAGAAAATTTCTTTGAAAGTTGGTGTAAAGGATTGGTTTGAAAAGTAGTAATTTTAAATACTAAAACATCAAGGATTACCCTTCCAATTCGACATAGTACTTATTAATGATCTGATTTTCAAACTCAATTGGGAATCAGTTAAGGAGTGATTCCAATTGGAATAATTAGATATTGAAAACATAAAATTTATAATTAATAAATTATTCGAATAAGTCTAGCAATTCACATGTAGATTATATGCATTCACCGTGTCCGAAGTCTAAGATAAATCAAGTTCTCCAACAAATAAACCTTGTTTTATTGCAAATAATAACTCAATTATCTTATAAAAATTTAATTAATTAATTCAAGTATGGAATAACTAGTTATTTGATTTGCAGGAAATTTCAAATATTCGATATATGCGGCACAAAAAATCAAGAAACTATAAAAAGAAAAAAATTTATTAGAATACAATAATTGAATTAAAAGAATAATTTAAGCATTAATTTTTTATTGGAATGTTATGAATTGTGAATTGTTGCATGTGTACATTTAATTTGCACTTAGGTTGGGAGTAGCTTTTATAGAGGATACTCTATTGAGTGTAGCTCACCTTATACGGGAAAATGTTTCAGGTGTGGGATATATTTCTACAAATGGCTTACGTTCGGTACCCCAGTGATGAAGAAGGGTCAACTTGTGACCTTGAATTCATTTTGTAAAATCATTGTATAACTTTTGTGAAAAGTGCATTTTGGGCTTGTAATCTTATGAAACAAATTGTAATAGACCATGTATATATCAAGTTTTATGTGATAAATATCATTGTACATGTTTTGGATGGTGTTAGAATGATTTTGAATGGATTGGAAATGAAAAGGAGGTGAAATGGGCAAAAGTGGGCAGAGAGTACCGGTACTGAGTACTGGTACCACGGGATCCAGTAACAAAACTGTACCGGTATAGATGTGACAGTATCGATACTGTCTGGTCCAAAAGGCAGAGAGTACTGGAACAACATACTAGTACTGATTTTCCAGAAGGTAAAATGTATCGATACAACGTACTGGTACTGATTTTCCAGAAGGCTCACAGTACTGGTACTCAATACCGGTACTCTTTCCAAAATTTTGAAATTTTAAAACTACTTTGCCAAGCTTTTGAGCCAAGGTTTTTGGGTTCCAAGAATATAAATAGACTATAATAGAGTATGAATTGTAGTACATTGTACCACGATTGGATTAAATGATAAATTAAACACGGGTTTCATGTGCGAGTTAAAATCCCGGTAAAAGAGATGTTTTTAACGTGGAGTCGAGTTGTGCAACTATGACAAGTATTTTCGCTGATTGACGGATGGTCAACGGTTAATAAATGACTCCCGGTTTTAAGGGCGTCGCAGTTTGGTATCAGAGCATAGGTATACGATATACCTAGTGTTGTCAAAATTTAACACGACATAATTAACAGACACGAATCGACACAAATTAAGCGGATTTGAGTGAGATCTTAACGGGTTTGGATAATAAACGGATTGACACGCCAAACATGTTTAATAAACGGGTCGTGTTCGGGTGAGACATGTCAAATCGTTTATCACACGTTTACCCGTTTAAATAAAATTAATATAATAATAAATTAATAATTATTTTAAAAAATTAGCAAGAAAAAGTAGTAAAGAAATTAATAAAAAAAAAAGTAGTAAAGTAGTAGTTCAAAGACAAAAGAGAGGAGATGAGGAACACTTCAAAAACAAAGACAAGTCTTATTTGTCCCACATTGAAAAATGAGGGGAGATGGGGAAGATTGAGTTGCCTATAAAAAACAATGACCTCTTACTTTTTTTTTTAAGTCTTCAAGTCTTATTTGTCCCACATTGAAAAATGAGGGGAGATAGAGAGGCTTGAATTGCCTATAAAAAAAGAAGGCCTCTTACTTTTTTTTTTAGACCTTTAAGTCTTATTTTTATGAGATTTGACTAAAAAAATTTCTTTTTTTGAGGTAAGTGCAATTGACAGTAAAAAAAAAATGAAATATTAAAATTTGTTAATATAAATTTTTTAAAATTAAACTGGTTAAACGAGTCGTGTCGTGTTACCTGTTTATTAAACGGGTCGTATTCGTGTTGAGATTTTTTACTCGTTTATTAAACATGTCGTGTACGGGTTAATATATTTTTCACCCGTTACCCGTTTAACCCGGGACGTTTGACACCCCTAGATATACCTAAGGCTTTTGGGCATGGGTTTAGACCATTGCATGCATTGTACATTCATGATTACGTGCTTAAATGCTATGTGCTTTAATATGATACATCTTATGTGTTATATATTACATGAATGATATACATGGTAAAATGTATATTGAAAGGAAAAACACTAAGGTTAGAAAACATAACCTTAAGGTTTAGAATAAGGGATGAACGGGATAGTTCAAGATGTAAATTTGATCCCTAACTTTGGGATACTAATTTGTTGGTCTATTGCTATTTTATGTGTGTGTAGATGACAACTAGAGGAAGAGGACATCGGGGTAGACGGAACAATAACCAACCACCACCGACCTTTAACCATTAAGCTTTGGTGGAGGTCATTGGTACGGTGACTGCCACTATTGCACAGGCTAGTGCTACAGAAGCTACTATTGCACAAACCGGTGCAAACACATGGGTCAAAGAGGCTTAAGTAACCTCCAGAAGTTTAAGGCACACCAACCTCTGACTTTTCAGGGAGGGCCAGATCCGATGGAGGCTGACCATTGGTTCTGACAAGATCTTGAGGGCTATGGGGATCACCTCCGATACCACTAAGATAACGGTAGCTACATTTCAGCTAGAGGGAGAATCCCAACTATGGTGGGATTGGGAAAAGGACTCCAAGAACTTGGAGACAATGACATGGGCAGAGTTCAAGGAACTCTTCATGGGCAAGTACTTTCCAGCAGCCGTGAGACATGCAAAGGCCTTGGAATTCTTGGACTTGAGACAAGGCATGATAACGGTGATGGAGTATGTGGCTAAGTTCACAAAAATTAGCCCGTTTTACTGATGACTATGTGGCCACGGATATAGGCAAGGTGAGGAAGTTCGAGGATGGTTTGAAGCTATCCATCCGGGGTAAAATTGTGGGCCACTGCTTGCAAAACTTGGATTTTATGGTCACAACAGCTATGGCCATTGAGAGTGAGGTGGATGATGCAAGGAACATCCGAAAAGCAGGTGTTAAAGACAAGAACAAGGAGGGTCAATCCTCTTCTTCTAGCTCGGGAAAGTGGTAGAACACTTTTGCCCCACAAGGACAACAAGGGCAAGGCCGTAGCCATCAAGGCCAAGGCCAAGGTTGATCCTCCCAAGGTAGGGGAAGTTATAGGACTACTTACCAGGCTGGTCAGAGGATATGTTTCTATTGCCACCAGCCGATTCACATGAAGCGGGATTGCCCTCAGAGGCAGGGATCCCAGAGTTAAGGGTCATCTCAGTCCTAGTTATTGATAGGACAACCATAGAGACACTACATTTCTCACTACCCCACCATGGGTCAGGGAAACCAATACCAGTTCTAGGGTGCTGCAGAGACCCCTACCACTTCATGAGCAGGGACTCCGTAATCAGGCCAGATGGGTCAGGGCATAGGTCGAGGCCGAGGATAGAGCTCTCAGGCTGGGACTTTAGGGACCTAGGATCGTTTCTACGCCATCACACCTAAGACTGAGCTAGTGGATCAGTTAGTCATTTAGGATACATTATACTATTTCGCTTATGGGCAAAGGTACTATTTAACTCTAGTGCATCTCATTCTTTTATTGTTACATCATGTGTGAGAGATTTGGACTTAGAGGTTGATACCTTGAAAGAGTCATTTGTATGTGAATTCACCCTTAGGAGCTAGGGTATATGTTGACCAGATATGTCGGGACTGTGAGTTAGAGATCTCAGGGATTCTACTCACCGTAGACCTTAGGATCATGGACATGTCAGAGATCGATGTTATTCTCAAAATGGATTGGTTGACGCACATCGGGTCATCATTGATTGTGATCGTAAGAGGGTTAACGCTTATATGCCAGAAAGTATTTTTTTCAAGTTCTAGGGGGAAGAGCATGACGCATTATCCAAAGCTGTGTATGACTCTCATTGGCATGGGTAATTGATGGGTTAGCTAGTAAGTCTTACCCTGGAAGACGAGGCTAGACAGGAGTTAGGTCTACCTCGGGTAGTTTGTGAGTATGAGGATATTTTTCTAGATGAATTATTGGGATTACCTCCCCATAAGGATGTAGACTTCAGCATTGAGTTACATCCCCGTACATCACCTATTTGTATGACTCCATATAGAATGGCACCAGCTAAGTTGTAAGAACTCAAGGTCAACTGTAAGAATTGTTGAACAAGGGCTTTATTAGACCGAGCACTTCATTATGAGGCGCTCCGATGTTGTTTGCCAAGAAGAAGGACAAGACTCTTTGACTATGCATAGACTATCGACAATTGAATTGGGTTATTATCAAGAGTAGATACCCTTTGCAGAGAATCGATGGTTTTTTTGATCAGTTGAGGGGGGTACAGGTCTACTCCAAGATTGATCTCCATACCAGCTACCATCAATTGAGGATTAGGGAGGCAGATATCCCTAAGACAGTGTTCAAATTACAGTACGGGCATTTCAAGATCACTGTGATGTCATGTGGATTGACGAATGCCCCAACGACATTCATGGATCTCATGCATAGGGTGTTCCAACCCTATCTAGATCAGTTTATAGTGGTCTTTGTTGACAACATTTTGATTTACTACAAATTCGATGAGGAGCATGAAGGGCATTTGAGGGTTATTCTCCAGACCTTGAGAGACCACCAATTGTACGCTAAGTTCAATAAATGTGAATTTTGGCAAACCGGGGTAAAATTTTTGGGACACGTAGTGTCGACTTCGGGTGTATCCGTGGACCCAGAGAATGTTGAAGCAGTTATGAATTGGGAGAGGTCAAAGTCAATCTTCGAGATACTCAGTTTCTTGGGATTGGCAAGGTACTACCAGAGGTTCGTTGAGGACTTCTTTCGACTAGCTACACCTATGACCAGGTTAACCTGAAAAGATGTCAAGTTTGAGTGGAATGATTTGTGTAAGAAAGCATTCTAAGATTTTAAGAGGAGACTTACTTCAGCTCTTATTTTGATAGTTCCAAAAAGGGGATAAAGATACATAGTGTATTGTGATGCCTCCAAGGAAAGACTTGGTTGCATCTTGATGCAGTTCGGGAGAGTGGTGGTTTATGGTTCTCGACAGTTAAAGAACCACGAGCAAAATTACCCTACACATGACATGGAGTTGGCGGCCATAGTTTTTGCCTTGAAAGCTTGGCGCCATTATCTATATGGTGAACAATTTGAAGTATTTTTGGACCACAAAAGTCTGAAGTATATCTTTACATAGTAGGACCTCAACATGAGGCAACGCAAGTGGATAGAGTATTTGGAAGACTATGACTTCACTTTGCATTACCATCCTGGTAAGGCAAATGTGGTGGCCAATGCACTTAGCAAAAAGTCACGAGGAGTTGTGACCAATGTGGCTTCCCGAGAATGATGGATGCTCAAGACTATGGGACAGTTTGGGCTACATTATTGGGGTCAGGTTCAGGGTGTTTTAGGGAGCTTGGTGGCTACACCTTCTATACAGAGCAGAGTGATTGAGTCTTAGGGATAGGGCCTAGAGTTAGTGTCTATTAGGGGTCGGGTACAGGCAGATGCCGATGACGAGGGCTGGACCATTCACTCAGATAGTGGTCTTCGGTTTAGGGGAAGGATTGTTGTTCCCCAATCGACAGAGTTGAGAGAGGAGATTCTTAGAGAATTCCATTGCTCTCAATTTGCAGTGCATTCAGGTGGCACGAAGATGTATCATGATCTTTGTCGACAGTATTATTAGAGTGGGATGAAGAGACACATCAAGAATTTTGTTAGCAGATGTCTCACATGTCAACAAGTGAAGGTTGAACACTAGAGACTAGTAGGGTTGCTCCAGTCTTTGGAGGTAGCTGAGTGGAAGTGGGAGCATGTCACGATGGACTTTGAGACTCACTTGCCACAGACATCGCGAGGGCATGATGCTGTGTGGGTGATAGTGGACCGACTTACGAAGTCGGCACACTTTTTGGCTGTGCGAATGACTTTCACACTGAAAGAATTTTGCAGGTTGTATATATGGGAGATTGTCTGATTGCATGGGGTACCCGATCTATAGTATCTGATCGGGATTCCAAGTTTACGGCTCATTTTTGGGAGAGTTTTCAGCAAGTCATGGGAACACATATGATGATGAGTACTATTTTTCATCCCCAAATGGACGGTCAGTTGGAGAGGACCGTCCAGACTTTAGAGGACATGCTACGGGCATGTGTCCTATATCTCAAGGGTAGCTAGGAAGAGCACCTACCCTTAGTGGAGTTTGCCTACAACAATAGTTATCAAACAAGCATTCAGATAGAACCTTATGAGGCAATTTATGGGAGGCCTTGTCGTTCTCCAGTATGTTGGACAAAGGTTGGAGAGAGACCCTCTACCAGTCCAGAGTTGGTTAGAGACACCTCAAAGAAGGTGGACTTGAAACAGAAACGTCTTCTTACGTCTTAGTGTCGGCAGAAGAGCTACGCCGACAAACGGCGGCGACCTCTAGAGTTTGAAGTGGCAAACCATGTCTTCTTGAAGGTGATGCCTAAGAGAGGAGTGGTCAGGTTCAAAAAACGGGGGAAACTGTCGTCGAGGTTCATCCGGCCATTCGAAGTACTCAAAAGGGTGGGTACAGTGGCTTACAGATTGACGTTACAGCCAAATCTATCAGGTGTTCATGTGGTATTCCATGTCTCCATGCTTCGAAAATAGACCCCAGATCTGGCTCATATAGTGGATTGGGACAAACAGGTTGTTGATGTTGATGGGACCTTCGAGAAGGGACAGGTGCGTATCATGGATAGCTGTGCTACTAGTGAAGGTATTGTGGCAACATCGAGGAATAGATGAAGCGACATGGGAGCGTGAGGATACCATACGTACTAACTATTCGTTCTTGTTTAGAGATAGAGGTACAAGTTTTGTAATTTTAAATATAATATTATTGTTGCATATGCATGCGGTTAAGTATATATATGTGTATGAATTTCAGGGACGAAATTCTTTTAAGGGAAAAAGAATATAAAATCGGGGTAAATTTAAACTTTTTCCGAAAAAAGGCAAAATGATAAATTATCATTATAATGCAGGTTTAAAATTCATATTTTTCTAGAACTCGGATGATGCAACAGACCTCACCATTGGATTTGTATCGCAAAATCGAGTTGTCTAGTCAATTTTCATCAAATTTCGAGATAGTCTGATTTTTCACGCTTTACGAAACAACTAGAGGTCGGATGGACTCTTAAACATCCCCAAAAATAAAAATTATAAAATTTTCTTACAATTGAAGAAAAATTTAAATAAATTTAATTTAAATTTAAACCGAGATACAATTAAGTCATTTCGGGATAAAAACGGACCCGAAAATAACAAACGTNTGGAAGAAAAATTTAAATAAAATTAATTTAAATTTAAACCGAGATACAATTAAGTCATTTCAGGATAAAAATGGACCCGAAAATAAGAAACGTGCAATGCAATGTAGACCGTACAATTAAAAAGTATAAATAGGGGGTTAAATATCTGATTTTTTCAGATATTTCTACCTCACTTGTCTGCTGAGTTCACACCTTAGAAGGGAGAGAAGAGAGAAAAGAGAAAAATCAAAATCTCAAGGCTTCTCTTTGCGATCTGCAGAGTTCCATCGGTCGAAATCGATTGGACCAAGAGTTAAAGTCAATCACCGCGATGAGGGCTATGCATACGTACCAAGAATGAAGGATTTCACCGAAGATCCACAGAGGAGATTTTGTGAAATCAAGAGTTTTGGGACTTGAGAGGTGTTCTTCTCCCTTTCGTTTTACACTCCAAGAGGTTGGGTTCCTCTTACTTTGGTTTATTTCTTACCTAGGATGTCCTATGGAATGGGTAAGGGTATATAATAACTCAGGTCACTTGACTATGGTTATGAAAATGAGGAAATGAGTATGGAATTAGCATAGACTAATTCCTAGTTGAGTTTGACATGGGGAATTCCCTTGTGTAATCCCTTGAAACCTGATATTGTTGAGCATGCTATGAATTTCTATTGTGCCTTATTGTGATGTGGATCAATTTGTGTAATAACATGAATTGTTTGCCTTGAAGGTGTTTTGCTAAATGCTTAAGTGGAATTAAGTTTGTTATGACACAAATTATGTATAACAAACTTGCAAATGGTTAAATGAGTTGGTATATGCTGTTAATATGTTAACATCATGAAAAATTGTGGTATTTATATGCTTATGATATAAAATGCTATGGAACTTGTAAATATGAGGTTTAGTTGCTCTTATGGTACTCATTACATATGTAGCATAACATTGACATCGCAATGGTGCACTATATTGCATATGCAAAGGAGAAATACATCCATGAGCATGAGTGTGGGTGTGTGTGTGCATGGTTGGATCAAACACCATACTTGGTAATTGATAGATGGACTCAGAAAAGTGGGATTGAAAATCCGACTGAATCACAAGGTCGCATGAAAATAGGGTCGGGGTAGCAAAAAGGGTTAGAATATCTCTCGGGTGAGAGACCCGGTGGTTAGATACACACTCCGTTGGTATAAGAACCCATAAAATGTGTCGGTGTATGCGGAACTGTTGGTGAAAGTCTATGAATTCCGTGTTGGTTGGATACCATTGCTGTAAGTCCATAAATATCGACCCCAATAAAAACCCGAATATTTTAATAGTCATTGAATGGATAATGCAAATGGTGGGGAGCTAGAAAAGCTCGATTTTATACGCATTGTCAATTGCATGTGTTAAGGAGTCAGGAAAGGCTCGGGTTAAAAATGCGAGAATGAGTCTCATCTCATTTCATAACATGACATGGAAGATTCCAACATTTAATGCAAATTTTTTGATTGGAATGTTATGAATTGTGAACTGTTGCATGTGTACATTTCATATGCAATTAAGTTAAAGAATAGCCTTTATAGGGAATACTCTATTGAGCGTAGCCCACCCTATACGAGAAAACGTTTCTGGTGTGGGATATATTCCGACGAATGGCTCACGTTCAGTGCCCCAGTGATGAAAAAGGGTCGACTTATGACCTTGAATTCATTTTGTAAAATTATTGTATAACTTTTGTGAAAAGTTCATTTTGGGCTTGTAATCTTATGAAACAAATTGTAATAGACCGTGTATATATCAAGTTTTATGTAATAAACATCATTGTATATATTTTAGATGGTGTTAGAATGGATTGGAAATGAAAAGGAAGTGAAATGGGCAAAAATGGGTAGAGAGTACCAGTACTGAGTACCGATACCACGGGGGTCCAGTGACAAAACTGTACCGGTACAGATGTGACAGAAGGCAGAGAGTACCAGTAATGATTTTTCAAAAGGTAAAGCGCACCAGTACAGCGTACTAGTACTGATTTTTCAGAAGGCTCACAGTACCAATACTCTTTCCAAAATTTTGAAATTTTAAAACTATTTTATCAAGCTTTTGAGTCAGGGGTTCTTGGATTCCAAGAATATAAATGGATTATAATGGAGTATGAATTGTGGTACATTGCACCACGCTTGAATCAAATGATAAATTGAACACGAGTTTCACGTGTGAGTTAAAATTCTAGTAAATTAGATGTTTTTAACGTGGAGTCGAGTTGTGCGACTATTACGGGTATTTTAGCTGGTTGACAGATGATCAACGGTTAATAAATGACCCCCGATATTAGGGGCGTCACAATTAGAGATAGTTGGAATTTTANTAGAGTCGAGTTGTGCGACTATTACAGGTATTTTAGCTGGTTGACAGATGATCAACGGTTAATAAATGACCCCCGATTTTAGGGGCGTCACAATTAGAGATAGTTGAAATTTTAATCCATTGTTCGAAATTATGTTTAGAGTCGATATAAATAAAATGTGTGAGCTAATGTTTACAATAAATTGATTTGTGTTGATTAATAGTTCAAGCTGAGTGTGTAATTTAAAATGAAGTTGAATAATTTTTTTTTACTAATCTCTTACCTCTATCAAAGTGGTGTGATAGCTAATTTTTAACTAGAGTAGTGGAGTTTTCCCAACGAAACAAATAGAAAAAGATTAGAATTTAAATTTTATATAAAAGAGATGAATGCTCAAGTAAAGGGCCCCTTGGTTGGATAAGCCTGAAGTGAAGTGGCCGCCCGCTGAAAAGATTAAAGAAATCACAAGACAAAGTGATGGGTAAAAAGGTTTTCCTCTTTAGCTTTGATGCTCCATAACACTTGCAATGATGGTCTCATTCCTCTTTCTTGCTCCAACTCAATTGATTTAACAAAGTGCTCAGCTTTCAATTTAAAAAATAGCCCACTTGTGTTTGACAAAGGTAGGGTCAACAATTTACCCCCTTTTTTAACCACAAAAGGAAGAATCACTAGTTTGGGATTCTACTCCTCCCACTACCCCCTCACCCTTTTTTTTTTTATTCTTCTCATTCTGGTCATTATTTTTTTTCTCTTTCATATAGATTATTCATCAGAAATTTAGATGTTACACGCATTCTTAAAAAATTTACTTTATGTAACATCAGCTATATTAAAAAGTTTTACCCGGTTCGTAATGCTCTCACTCCCACCTATAAAGTAGGCCACACACATTCTTGAAGGAAGCTATTTGTGTAATATCAACTAAGAAAGTTATACTTAGTTCACAATATTATAACATATAAAATCGTCTGGATTGAAATGATAGTAGACAATTTTATTCTCATCTTAAAGAGTCTGATTGGTACACTCGAAATCCCAACATAGAGGTGTGATGGAAGAGTAGTTTTGTACGCTTTAACTTCGACCTCTTTTTCTGTATGACCTTGCCATGTGACTTAAATAAAGTTATAGACAAAGGGGAGTGGAGACAAGGGTGAATGTTAATATGGTAAAAAGCAGAGAGTAGAGAGACAAGACAGCTGATCCTTAGGTACCCTGTGTTTGACAATTTGACTCGGTGGTCTAGTTGCCTATGGTGTGCTGATGAAGCGTGCCCGTTTGATTGGCGACAAGAAGCATCATTCTAATATGAAAATATATTGGTGGACTAATGAGGTGTGCCTGCACAGACATCCACATTATCTAAATAGTACGTAGGATGGCAAGTAGAGGTATAAGCACTGTTATTTTTGTGTTCTAATGAGTCAAATTTAAATTGAATTTTATAACAGAAATTCAAATTTAATGCAATAATTAATGATTGTGACATCATTGATTGCGGTTATAAGGATAGCAAGATGCACTTATAATGGTAGCAAGATGATCTGAATTCAAAATTATAATTCGATGAGTTCATAAACTTCATTAAAATCTAATCTTTGAAGAAGGAGGGCGAGTGTTGGAGAGAAGGCGCAGGGGGAGGGAGGGCTGACATTTGACATTAAGGGTAGCATGCTGAATGATCTCATTAAATAAATCCCTTAGCTATCAATGTATTTAGTTTTTATTTTGAATTTTGTTTTTGAATTTTGTTGATTAATAGACGTTTGATAAGGATCAAAAGAAAATGTATATTTAAAATTATGATATAATTTTTTAGAGTTAAGCTATAATTTTTTGGAGATTTGAGGTCAATCATAACAATTTTAGAATTGCTCCTAAAATATTAAGATTGATCAAAAAAATTATACATGGCACTACACTATTGTTTTTATTTTCAGTAAGGTGGCATCCCCTAACTTTATGTTGTACAATTATTATGATCCCACTATTTAGGATATATAAGAAATACATTCATGTTGGGTTCGATAGTCGACTATTATACTAGTCTAATTAAATTTGTTTTCGAGAGGATTAACGGGCTCATTCAAGAACTTCATGATCTCATCAATGAAAGTCTGTAGCAATGATCTTTGGACTCTCTATTTTACCTTTTTTTATTTTGGTTTTTTTGTTTTGCTTATAAAAAAAAGAAAAAAAAAGCGTCCATACAAACCCGCCATGAATACGACACTTTCTTGCGCCGACAAGCTCAAAAAAAAGGTTGCCCAATGTTAATGATTAGATGTTAACCTTTTCATTAATTTGAAAATATTTCTCTTGCACGAGGGCAATTGAGTAGCTAAAAGGTGGTGTATTATAACTACACTAATAAAGTAATTCTCTGTCCCTCTCTCTCTCTCTCTCTCTCTCTCTCTCTCTCTCTCTCTCTCTCACACACACACACACACACAAATGGAGCAATTCCAAAAAGGGTCTCATTCATTGGAAAGGCCGAACGGAGTCAAAGAGTGTTATTAATACACTACTAAATATTATGTTTATTAAATTTTATATTTTAAATTAATGTAGGCGGTAAAATCAGTAAGATTCATTAACTCTACTAAATATTTAATGCATAAAATTTTAATATATTATTTAAAATACAAGATTTAATAAATAAATTTGGACAACATAATTTTATCCTTAATACACTTTGTTTTGCGAACCTCAAGAGTGAATTCCTTTTATAAAATAAGCTAAGAACACACATAGAGTGGATCTATTTGATGAACATTAAATTTCAATATTTAATAAATTTTATAATTAATATAAAGATTATAATAAATTAAATTAATAAATTAAATTTTAATAATATTATTCATGCACATATTAGAACGTATTATAATCATGTTATGCTCCACCGCCGTCACCACCATCTCGACGCAATTACTTTTCTAATCCAATTACTATGTAGTATTGTGTCATGTCACATTAATTTCGTACTAACTAACACCAGTTTTCCAACTCAATACGCAACCACTTAAAGACAATTTTATACTGATAAAATGTTAGATAATAATATCTCATACTCATCTGTATGTCCTTCGAAAAGATCGGTTCAATTGGCTGGCTATTGCTTAATGGATGATACTATACTCATTATTTCATATTAAATATTGGATCAAATCATATAGAGCTAATGCAACGATGTTGACTAAACAAAAATCTTGAACCCCAAAATTTAGAAATTAAGGTTCAATTAAAATTTAAACCAAGCTTCAATATTTTTTGTTATTTAAATTTAGGATAAATTACACTTTATACCCTGAAATATTTTAAGTTTTTTAATTTATATAGTCAAAGATTAAGTTTTTCATATTGTACTTTCAATGTAGCAAAAGTGTTGCAATTTGATCATTATATTAATTTTTTGTAAGTTTTTTCGTTACCTTTTGTTGAAAAAAATAACGAAAATTAACAGAAATGTGATATTGTAATACTTTTGATATATNATTCAAAGATTAAGTTTTTCATATTGTACTTTCAATGTAGCAAAAGTGTTGCAAATTGGTCATTCTATTAATTTTTTGTAAGTTTTTTCATTACCTTTTATTGAAAAAAATAACGAAAATTAACAGAAATGTGATATTGTAATACTTTTGATATATTGAAAATACATGTAAAAAATTTAATCTTTGAGGGTATAAAATAAAAAACTTAAAATCTTTTGGGGTACACAGTACGAAAAACTAATAAATTTAAAATATAATTTAAATTTTTAATTTTAAAAATCAAATATGATATTGTTTACTCAACGCAATCAAATTGCTTAGTCAATATCACCGTATCAACGTTACATAATTTTATCGTATTTTTAGATATCTTTAACTGATTCCTGTCAGCAGCTCTTATATGTATCATTGATTAATATTTCTTATCATTTCATACTAAATAGTGTGACACAATTTTTATCACCAAGTAAATGGGTCTAATAATTATTTAATAATAAAAATTATATCACATCACTCGATATAAAAAAAAAAACTTGATAAAAAACTTATTAACCATAAAATTAGTGTACCTATAAACAAAAAGGTCCCCCTCTTGCACAATCTTTAAAAACTTTGGTGACATAAGGTATGATGTAAGCTCCAATTGATATCTTNACAAAAACTTGATAAAAAACTTATTAACCATAAAATTAGTGTACCTATAAATAAAAAGGTCCCCCTCTTGCACAATCTTTAAAAACTTTGGTGACATAAGGTATGATGTAAGCTCCAATTGATATCTTTAAAAGTGGATTCTCATAATGATTCCCATTGCTTTTTTTTTTTTTCAAATTTGTGGATTTTACCAGTTGAGTAATCCATAAATGGCAGATATTCTTCTTGCTAGCATCGTGATTCACATGAACAGATAATGTAGGGTCTATGTCAAGGTATATTCGACAGTCGCTTCCTTCAAACATTAAATAAATATAAATATAGAAGCAGCAAAAAGGGTTTCTATCTTTTATTTTATCCACATTAATTTGTCACTGGCTTCTTGGAGCCTATCACAAACAACAGTCAATAGTGATGCTCAATTCCTGCCTTGCGTAAATTATCTTTATACAAAGTATCATAAAATTACGACAATTAAATCCATTTTAGGTCCAAAACAAATGACTTTTTGGTAACTTTTATACTTAATTTTTAATTTTTACTCCACATACTTTGTAATTGTTGGATATTTTGATAACTCTGCATTAATCTAGACTTGAGTTTTGGTAAATTTCAAATCGGTTTCGCAATTTGGGCATCATTTGGTGATCAATAAAATTTTTAAAGTAACTCTTTTATTTTTGTATCAACTTTTGATATCTGTGGTTTGCAAGATTCATCTTGATAGGGTATTATCTATGATAATTAATTTAATTAAAATTATCGTGTTATTCAAATTTCATTTAATCACGTCCTTTTGAGAATCAAGTTAAACATGGCAGGGTGAATCTTTACTAAATTATGATTTTAACCCACATTATTTAAGCCTTCCTTGACTGAAGCTAGGAAATATCCTAGGAAAATCTTTGCAATCCATAGGACTGATTTGGTATAGATTTTGTGTAGGAAAGTTCTTGATTGTGTTGGATTACATGTGTCTAAAGTTCATTAACCACAAGTGCTGACGTGTAGATTCACGATCTTGTCGAAATTCTCCTCAGACTTTTGGGTTGGATAGGCTCTTTCTACAGCGGGCCACTCGTTTTACTTAGAAGTATAATGGTTAAGAGCAAGAGTAGATGAGGTATGGAGTACAAATCGGATAATTTAGAGATTTGTGTCTTGTCATACATTGCTGACCACTGATGACAAATGGGAGTCGGGGTGGGTGAATTAATTGTCGAGGTATAAAATACAAATTGAGGATAATTTCGTTTTAATTTATTTTAAGTTAATTCCATAAAAAAATTAAAGCGGGTTGACTTACAATAAATTGAGATATTCATTAATCTATGAAATAAAAAAAAGAGTCAAAACACACCATTGTTACTATCATCATAATATTGTAGCATCGTTGCCATGATCTCTCTTGTCGCAATCCTGGAGGTAGGGGTGGTTATAACATAAGTGGAATGGTGGTAATGAAACGCATATGATAATATCTAGGCAATAATTGTGATGGTGCAGTGATGATAGTAGTAGGACAATGGTGGGACTACAGTGACCGTGGTGGTCGTAAGATTTGGAATACTAGGGGTTGGAGTTTTTGTGGTGGTGGGGGAGATGGTGGGTGGGTATTCGGAATCATGAATGGACACAGTACCTAGTTTTTTTTTTAGGCTTTCCGGTCAACTTAGGTTCCAAAATTGATATTTTTTTTTTGGTCAAACGAAATTAGTATATTAGGCTAATGAATTTTAGTGGATTTTACAGTCGTATCATGAAGACACTAGCAACCTGCAAAAGGCATTATAAGCTTATAGCCCCAATGTTGATGGCTGTTGAAAAGACCAGGGATTTGTGGGCGCTTGGTATTGGAAGCCAGAGTATCATGGAGATCACACTGGTATCATTAATGGGCTTATGATCTCCTAGTGACTACTATCGATCGGTCTCTTTCAAATTAATGTATACGATATAACATCGTAAAATGAGTGACCATTAAACTATTGATGGAGCACAAGCTCTTGATCAAAAGAAATGTTGATAACAAATGGACAGGGCAAAATATGAATAACAGGAAATGAATATATTGTTCATTTGTGTTGTTTTGTGACATTTTGGTGTTTTCACAATTTTATGTTCTTTTAAAAGTTGCATAAGAAGTACGTAGCACTTATAAATTCAATATGCAAAGGGATTATTGTAACGCATTTGACTCGCATCAGACAATACTCTTTGTGGTGGACAAGATCTCACTATTTTAAAGTGTTCACAAGGTCAAGAGTTCAAGCCTCCTTCATTTTTTTAAAAAAAAATTATGAATAATATATATGAAAAAAAAAACCCGAAAATACTCTTATTTAGCCGAGTTGATGTTTGGCTCTACTCCATTGGCCTTTAAGGCTGTGGTTTTTGACATAAGGTTTTGACTTTTACGAGGGTAAAAACGAGTAAGTCATTGACATGACGAGACATGGGGAAAAAGGAACGTGGTGGGTGGGTTCCTCCATAAAAAGAAAGGAGAAAATAATTCAAATAAATGCAAGCGTTTGACAATGTGATGTAGGAGAATAATCCACAAGCTTGCAAATACAAAAGACCTGGGAGAGGATTGCTTTCTTTTCCGCAAGAAGTCAAAGGCCACTGTTGTAAAGAGTTTCGCACTGTAGAAACCCATATGAAAATGATATCACTCCATTGATTTTAGCTCATCTTTTTTTTTTTCCCTGGTTTATTGTAATGTATATGATCTTTTTAAATTTAATTTTTATTTAATTAAAATAATTTATACCTACGACCTGGAAAAAAAATACATAATTAAGAGGGTTGTGAGTGTGAGAACACACCATCTAGAAGCTTATTGCATCCCTTTCAATCACCTTGGTACAAAGCCCATGTTTTAACCCAACGATGATGATGAATTGACTGAGAGATTTCCACAATAAGCTAGTGTGCATAATTGCCTAGCCTACAGAATCGAGTCCATGGTGTCAAAATCTAATTGTAGCTCGACATATTGCAGATAATGAATGTTACGGCCACCCAATATCTTCAACCAACAAAAGATGGTGTTCCTTAATGTGCTGATCTAATAGTTTGCTCCATTAAAATCACTATTTCATAGCGCACAAAATCTTCTTGTGGATATTCAGAAAATGGTTTATTGGAGTACGTGGGATGGGATGACAAATGAGAAAGCAAGAGGCATGGGTTTTCAAACAGGCTCACCACAATCTACCTCAAGTGGCTAGGTGGAAGCAGCACTACTCCCTTGTGCATGAAAATTTACAATCAATGGAAAGAGGAAACTCGTGAAATCACAAAGTTTTTTCCAAAGTCTTATGCCAAGTTGAATTATGTGCTGTGTCAAGAAACCAGAGTCAATATTTAGACACAATGATTCCACGTCTTCACTGATAAATTTGTGATACAACAAACCAATAACAAGACAACACGTGTATATATAGCCGACATAACCGAGAGGAGGTAGGCAGACAAACTCGGTGATGCCACGACTGTACTTTCTTTGTCCTATGTAGATCACCCAAAATATGGTCAACCATAATGGGTATATTGGTATAGTGCTTTCCTCGAGACACATAGGTTGCAGCGTTATTATCACTTAGGCATAGACAAAATCTGGCTTCTGCGGTACAAACTTTACTCAAAATTGGATTCAGATAGGCACGCGCACCATATCATGCTTTTCGAAGGACTTGGGGGAATTTCGGAAAGATAGTTGTAAACGCACTTATATTCCCCCCTAGAAACGTAGAAGTATAAGTTTAAGAAAGATAATCCTAAAACGCTACAAGCAAATCAATATGAAGATGTGGTACTGATACCAATCGGGTAATTCATTCCAGATATTGTTAGAACTAAGCACCAATATTGAACTGAGGAACCCAAGGTAGCCGGACCGTGAACTGGTTCTAATTTTCGTCCTAGACTTTGAGAGCCACCATAGCAATATATGGAAAGAAAATAGAAGATTTAGGGACCAACAATCAACCATTATCGCATGAACTCAAGCAGCACAGCAGATGTTGCAACAAATCTCTTAAGTAAACTNCATCCTAGACTTTGAGAGCCACCATAGCAATATATGGAAAGAAAATAGAAGATTTAGGGACCAACAATCAACCAGTATCGCATGAACTCAAGCAGCACAGCAGATGTTGCAACAAATCTCTTAAGTAAACTATCCGTGGTGCAGTTTATATATCTCAATTCTCTACATGTTATTCCATCTACTGAATCGACACAGATGATCTGCAAAGATGGATAAATGAAATCATCCGAGCATGCAAAACCATCCTCTTCCAAGGCTACTGTTGCCATGGAAATACCACAATTAATTACCTGCTCTGAATACACAGACCCAAAACCAACAATACGGTTGCTTCAATACATACAATGATGCAAGGGAACTACTGCTCTTAGCTATATAACCTTNTATTGCCATGGAAATACCACAATTAATTACCTGCTCTGAATACACAGACCCAAAACCAACAATACGATTGCTTCAATACATACAATGATGCAAGGGAACTACTGCTCTTAGCTATATAACCTTTTTCAAAAATTAAATTAGATTAAACAAGTCCTGCACTGGGAAAATTCTAAATCTATTGTTCCCCCATCATGCAGAAGACATTAATCCTGCTTCATGACAAGAAAGAAGAGACGTCCAAAGTCATGCAAAAACTGAAAATCAACTATAATCATATAATGAAACACTACAGAAAATAACGCTACAAAATTGCCCAATCTAGTGTTAGTACTTGTAATAACGTTGTGCACTGATGTTCTGGTAGGCTGCTTGCTGCGAATTGAAGGTTTGGTAAGGAGTTTGCTGAGGGTTGATCTGGAAAGAGGTTTGCTGAGGGTTGATTTGGTAAGAGGTTTGTGTAGCGTTGATGTTTGCATAGGCACCTTGCTCAGCATTATAGTTTTGATAAGATCCTTGTTGAGGATTGTTGTTTTCTCCCCCAGTATTAGCATAGGTCTGAAGTATGTTCTGGGAGGTATTCAGATGCTCAGATGAACCCCGGATTTCAACACCACCTTCAGAACCACCAGACTGATGATCTTGGAGCTTCACCCTGGTTCCAGCAATCTGAATTTTGTGGAAATAGACTTAGCGACCCTTACACAATTAAAGGTCTTTAGTGAGTAAACACATTACTTATACCACCATTTGTTTGTAAGCTAAAGGAACTTCATGAGAATTATTTTTTGCCAGAATAAAAGGCTCATTAGGATTTCAACAGGAGCAGGACGCTAGTGTTTCTTTATCTGTTGCATTAAATGTTACATGTTCATCATCCCTTCTGATGGGAATACCATAGTTAACCATATGAACATAAAAATGTCAATTAAGAAAAATGACTTCAGCACACTTTTAGTCCGTCCAGTATGTGCACAACCTCTCTTTGGGCCAACAAATACCAAATTTTGCAATGTCATCCCTATTGGGGTCGGCCTGGTTGGGTTTTACCCAAGGTAAGGGCAGTTTAGGAAACAAAATAGAAACCACATTTGGGTTCAAGGTTGTAATTTTCTGTGTTGCAGTGTGTGAAAATATGTAAGCAATGTTATTGAATCTGTGTATTTGCAGTGTATGAAGCTATGTAATTTTTTGTGTTGTAGTGTATGTGATTGTGTGTGTGTAAATCTGTGATTGTGTGTGCATGTGTGTAAGCCGAAGAAGACAAGAGGAAGGAGGAAGAAAGAAGAAAAAGATGGAGACGATGAAGTAGGATGAATAGATTGGTGGTTTTGGAGAGAAGACCAATTAGAGTTTGAATAGGATCTTGAAACAACTCAGGGTAGAATTATAATAGTGAAAAAATTATAAAAGATACCCTTGTTGAGCGCTTTTAGCATTCAGCATTAAGTAAGGACACTACTACTTAATATTTTAGCCTATTTTTAAGAGGCATTTAACAAATTAAGAGATATTAATTTTGATTATCAAACAGACTTAATTAAATAAGTGTGGAATATATCCATTTTAAGTGCTGAATTTGGGTTAACAAACACACACTCTTATTCCACAAATAAAGAGCTAATAAAGAAACCAACAAATATACGCTACCTATTCCATGTGATGTTGCTTGCCAATTGGGCTAAATTTCAATGACTGCCTTAATATTCAGATCTAAACACAATATTTGTTACTAAAAATTCATTTAAAATACAAAGTGCTGAAATCTGAAATTTAAGTATTGAAAATAAATACTTTTTCAGTTTTATTCTTCCATTCTTTACTTTAAATTAAACATACATTTATCTAATAAAAACCATGATGTACTACTAAAAGTAAATTGTAACATATATGATAATCGCTATTACTATATTTTAGTCTAAATTTAACAAATATGATCATAAAATTAATTCAAGTTAAATTCATGAATAAAAAATGTGCGCACAGTGTGTGTTTATGCAGTGTGTGAAACAGTGTAATTTTCTATGTTGCAGCGTGTATAAATATGTGTGCAATGTGTTTGAATTTTGTGTATGTGCGGTGGGTGTTAAGCTTTGTAATTTTTTGTGTTGCAGTGTGTGTGTGTGCAGTGTAGGTGATTGTGTGTGCAAATTTTTTTGTGTGTGTAAGCCGAAGAACACAAGAGGAAGGAGGAAGAAAGAAGAAAGAAGAAAGAGATAGAGACGATGAATTAGGGTGGATGGATTGGGGGTTTTGGAGAGGAGACCAGTTAAAGTTTGAATAGGATCTTGAAACAACTCTAGATAGAATTATCATATTGAAAAAATTATAAAAGATACTCTTGTTGAGCACTTTCAGCATTGAACATTAAATAAGGGATCTACTACTTAATATTTTAGCCTATTTTTATGAGGCACTTAACAAATTAAGAGATATTAATTTTGATTATCAAACTGACTTAATTAAATAAATGCGGAATACATTCATTTTAAGTGTTGAATTTGGGTTAACAAACACTCTTATTCCACAAATATAGAGCTAATCAGAAAACCAACAAATATACACTACCTATTCCATGTGATGTTGCTTGCCAATTGGGCTAAATTTCAATAATTGCCTTAATTTTTAGATCTAAACACACATTTTGTTTTTAAAAATTCATTTAAAATACAAAGGGCTGAAATCTGAAATTTAAGTATTGAATTGAATCAAATTATTTAATAAGTACAAAGGGCTGAAATCTAAAAATAAGTAGTTTTTCAGTTTTATCCTTCCATTCTTTATTTTGAATTAAAAATACATTTATCTAATAAAAAACCATGATATACCGCTAAAAGCAATTCGTAACATATATGATAATTGCTATTACTATATTGTAGTCTAAATTTAACAAATATGATAATAAAATTAATTCAAGTCAAATTCATCAATAAACAAATTGTGTGTGCAATGTGTGTGTGTGTTTATGCGTGTGTGAAAGTGAAACTGTTTAATTTTCTGTGTTGCTCTGTGTGTGTGCAATGTGTTTGAATTCTGTGTATTTGCAGTGTGTGCGAAGCTCTGTAATTTTTTGTGTTGCAATGTGTGTGTGCAGTGTAGGTGATTGTGTGTGTCGGTGTGTGTGTGTGAGTCGAAGAAGACAAGAGCAAGGAGGAAGCAAGAGATGGAGACGATGAATTAGGATGAATAGATCAAGGGTTTTGGAGAGATGACCAATTAGAGTTTGAATAGGACCTTGAAACAAGTCAAGGTAGAATTATCATATTGCAAAAAATATAAATGATACCCTTGTTGAGTGCTTTCAGCATTCAACATTAAGTAAGGGCTCTACTACTTAATATTTTAACCTATTTTTAAGAGGCACTTAACAAATTAAGAGTGCATAATACATTTATTTTAAATGCTAAATTTGGGTTAACAAACACTCTTATTCCACAAATATAGAGCTAACCAAGAAACCAACAAATATACACTACCTATTCCATGTGATGTTGCTTGTCAATTGGGCAAAATTTCAATGATTGCCTTAATTTTCATATCTAAACATACAACATTTGTTATTAAAAATTCATTTAAAATAATATCCACTAAATAACATATAATATTAGAATATATATAATTATAGATGTATTCTGATATTTTTGATTTTAACATATGGTCATATCTGTATCATATCAAACTCATATCCCGTATCCATATCCATGCTTCAATGGAAAAAACCCGCAAGCCTACCACTTCTTCTCTCTAATTTCTTGCATAACAAGAAAAACAAAGATAGATGAGAAGAGATAGAAGAGAGAAAGAAAGATTGAACAACAAGAAAGATAAGACTAATTTGAGCATGGGAAATTGAGGTTTGGATTTTGTGAGCCTTTTGTTATGTCCCTGTTTTGGTCTGTGTTTTTGCTATCAATCATGGAAATTCTCAAAAAGGTAACGTATTTGTATCAGACGTCGACATTCCTTGGACACGTGTTGATTATTCCTTTTATCTGTGATCCACATTTAAATAATAAAATTTAAATTTTGAAAACGTGTCTGATACTTTTTTGGATTGGATCTCTACTAATGTTGATATGTGATTAACAAAGCTCAAATATTGTCTATTAAGTATCTTACACTGTGAGAGAATATATATCTATCAAGATTACACATGTTAAAGTTATTCTCGAAATATAATAATAAAAATAAAAAATGCATAGAGTTTTAAAAAGAAAAATTGAGAATATGAAAGCAATCATTTAAATTATGTGATGTCTGTAAGTTGTCTACACAAAAAAATTGAGAATTGTTGACTATTATAATGTTTTAATCTAAAAATCACACTAGATGACTAGACATAACATTTACTTCTCCTAAAGTACTGAATTTTGTATGAATAATAAATCATTATCACTATACCTGCCATACGATATAGCATTTTCTATATAAAATACAATTATTTGTAACATGTCCCCAAAGTTTCAATATCCTACTTTTTTAAGAAATGTCATGCATGCATGTCCAATGTCTTATTGTATCCATATGTCCTATCGCTGTCTGTGCTTCTTAGTTCTTTTAAAATTTCTATGGGTGTGCCGAAGATCATGTGAGGATGGAAAGACCAACGACTACAGAGAAGGTTGAAGTACGACAGGATGACGAGATTAACAAATTCTATATTATATTGTTAAGAGTTAGAAATTAAAAGAATATTATAGTGATTAACTGTTTAAATCTGGTCAATTTTTCTACGCTACAAAACGACATGTGCTTTCATTCTTTTTAGTAATTTTAATATACTTTGGATTGAATCCGTTTTGGAATTCATTAGGTTTTGGTATTGCTATTATTTATCTCTATGTATTATGAGTTTAATCAAATCAATTCTATCAATAATATTTCAAAGAGTTTCTCTACCTTTTTCTGTAGATTTAGGTTGTGTTCGATACATAAAGAAAAGGGTGAATTTTGTGTCCCCATTACCGCTTGGTCAATTGGTATTAGAGCCCTACGTGACATGGTATGATTGTTGATTAATGAAATAGAGACAATTTTTCCCGTGACAGTAATCATATGGATACTCAGTACTCTTCCGAGAACCGAGTATTAGTATTCGGAGTGGGACCCAGCAAACCTATTGTGATTTCTACGTTCTGATTTGTCAGTCAACGAATAAGGATCCAGATTAAAATAGGGTTCACAACAACGATAAGGCTTGTGTGTTCGAGATGTCAATCATGTCCCCATTAGATGACAACATATTTATGATGCAAATTCTGGAGATGATGATGAAAAGTATGTTGCACTTATGTTTGAAGGTAATGATTGTTTTAGAGGAAGTATTTATGAGTCTAGAAATTTTTGTGTGTTGACCTACCAGTTTTGATAGTTGTCCATATAAAAGATTTCCTACATTGGTTGGTAAAGAGTATAGTGCATATCAATCTGCGAGGCAGAGGAAATTTGGGTTGAAATAATCAACTCCAGGTAATATTGGATCAAAATCTTGTCCATTATATAATGATTATTCTGTAACTCAACTCTCGTATCAAAACCTTGTCACTGAAATTCTGAAGTACTTGGATGGATTCAAAAATTTAAGGGAGAAAAAGAAAATTCAAGTAACCCCATATTCATAAGTCATGTAGTTCCAAATAAGAAAAAACTCAAAAGCTATCAAGACGTACACATGAAAGACGATGATGTAGGGGATCCTCTAAAAGGTTATCATGAAGAGAATAACACAAGTGATGATGTAACAACGAAAATCATTGTAGTTGAACCTGATACATTAGAGTTTGTCGAAACCAATGAAGAAGACAAAAGTAGTGATGAGATGTCAGGCAAACGTTTTATAGAAGAATCTCATAGATAGAAAACGAGACGAACCAGGGTCTCAGTTATATGAAGTTGGTGTTTCTGAATCATTCAAGGGTGTGTTGGAGAAGATTTATCTAAAGAACAAAGTCGATGCCGATATGTAGATGTACCAAGTTGTTTCAAGCACCAGAAACTCAATGAAGATTTTCTTTTTTCAAGTAGTGTCTAATGCAGGACGAGAATAATAATAAGTTCTATATGTTATTTTATTCTATTTATTTCGTTAGAGTTAGAATTTAATTGCAAATATTCTAGAATGGTTAGCTATTAANTCTTTTTTCAAGTAGTGTCTAATGCAGGACGAGAATAATAATAAGTTCTATATGTTATTTTATTCTATTTTATTATTTCGTTAGAGTTAGAATTTAATTGCAAATATTCTAGAATGGTTAGCTATTAAAATCATGTTAATTTTTCGAAACTGCAAACAACATGTGTTTTTATTCTTTTGGTAACTTTCATGTATCTAGGGACTTAGGTCTGTTTTGGAATCCATTAGGTTGTGGCCGTTCATATAAGTTGACCCTAATGTAATACTAGTTTTAATCAAAATCAATTATGTCAATAATATTTCAAAGAATTTCTCTTCTTTTTTTTTTCCTGTGAATTCAGGTTGTGTGTGTTTGATATATAAAGCATCAGTGACAAGCCAAAGTTCAAGGAGGCAATATTATTTAACCCTTAATTTCTTTTATTTTCTTTCCCCTATATCATATGCTCTCTTTCAACTTTCAGTGACAAAATGAAAACAGACAGAGAAGTCAACTTCGCCCTTACCAATACACCATTCATTGTCCAAACTCCAGCATCATTAGACGGTCCTTCACATTTCCATCTAATAAGTATTGTTAAGTTTTGCAACAAGGACCCCAGTCTAATTTTGTTTCTCAGTGGAGAATACAAAAAAATGAATTTCTTGGAGGGGCCGGGAGAAAGCAAGACCAAGCATGATGGGATCGGGATTGGGCTGAACCAATCCCTCCATCAGATATGGTTGGGAACAGAGATTTCTCTGGTAGGCGGGTTCACAAATAGAATCACCTGTCTCAACCAAATCCCATTGGCATTCCTACCCCAATACAGAATTGAAATATAGGAGATGTCAGAATTTGGAGTTGGATCAGTATTTGTGAAGAAACTCGAAGAGAAAATCTGACAAAAAAAGCTGGATAGAATAAGAATCTTCTGGGATATCCAAATGTAAGCATGATAATAAACCAAAGAAAATATTAGCACAAGGAGAGGGGGGAATGGGGCTGATATTCCTTGCTCCAAAAAACCCCCCACATGTCCCAAATGTTTTTAAATGCTTTCCATTCAACAATCAGTGAGTAGTGGCCCATCTTTAGAAGTGTGATTTTCTCTGCAACCATGAATGAAATGTAACCCAGCAAAGAGGCATGAAGGAGGTAAAGTCAATCACCAGGTAAAAATGTTTTTTTCTTCAAAGCTAAGTTAATGGCACAACCATCGAGTGCCAGAGGCAAAATCACCCAATAAACATTTGCTAATCACCATAAAAAATCCTTCTTTAGAATGCATTAGAAAACTCACCTCACCAATGTTGTTCCTGCCTGAAACCATACCAGAGTTTACAGCATTATTCGGGATCCTCAACTCCATGAAATGGCTGATGTTTTGGAATCTGGAACATGGAAAGATGATAATCATACTCAAGTCACAATATTCAAGACATGAAATTTGAACTAAGAATAACCAATAGAGTCCTCATTACCCAGTGGCACTTGGAGGTACAAGATAACTTGGAGGTTCATATTCACGTCCACCACCCTTCATAATAGCAATAACAGTAACTCAGTACCAGCAAAAGGCATTTCTCCATGATTATCTCGATCGAGAACATATATTTATAGGCCACAATAATGCATCTAGACATTAATTAAATTTTAGCCAGTCAGATACCCCAAACATGAGTAGTTCACAGGGAGATGTGTCCTGCCAAAAGCTAACAGTAGATTAAATGCTGTACACAACTGTATTCAGGATCATAATGTCTATTCTGCACATTTAGACTGTGATAGCAAACTCATAAAAACCAGCAACAGCTACAGCAAAGAGAGAATGTTTTAACCATCAATTGCTCAACACAATGGTAGTGGCAGCTGCAGTGGATAGAGCAATGGTAGGGTGGTTGTGGCTGAGATAGCAACAGCATGGTGTAGTGGAATATTGAATTAAATCTTTAGGAGTTTTCCTAGTCCATCTCCATGATGAAATGTTGGTTCAAGAAACCATGCCAAACAACCAGAGTTCATGGTCAGGCTCAAGCACAAATACATAACCCAATAACCATAATTGGGTCTATTCTTGATAAAACTTTTTAAAACTGCTATCAGGTGATATATCAGTCCATTTCATCCAACAAATGTCAGTGGATAATCCAGAACCATATGTTAGTTTCAGACATGTAACAAATGACTGAAACAGGTAGAACCTTCACAAGGACGAGAGAGAGAGAATAGCTTCCAACAACAGACATCCCTAGCCCTAAAAATAATCCCATAATACCATATAGATGACATAAAGCTGTCATATGCCAGTTAGGGAAATAAAATCATTATGCCACACTGGGGGGTATGCATAAACATCCTTATCCTTCTCAAGCCAGTTTTTGATAACCGTGCCTAAAGCGTCAGACTATCACAAGTGCAATGCAAGCACGAAAAATAAAATATCCTGGAAATGGATTAAAATCAGTTTCAGATGGTTACAGGCCATTACGCCCACCAAAAAGCATTTCACTGAACCCATTACTGTAGCCCAAAAGGCTTAGAGCTCTTCATTGCCTGAAGTAGTATTAATATTTTCAGGGTGTCCATATTCTAATGAAACAATTTAGTTTGACCAAGTTGCCCTCAAGAAATTATTTCAGATACAAGGTTCAAAAGTTCTATATGGGGGCACCAATAGCAAAAGTTGCTCCCACTCGAGCTTTTATCATGACGGTGGATTGCTATTCCCTGAGGTCCAAAGCCTATTTTTCGGGCCACTTCAAACTGATAACTCAACTGTCAAACTAAATGCAAGGTGGGGCACAAAGACAGCAGCTTTGCATTGAGCATTTGCTCCATTCAACTCCTCTATTTATTTGACCAAGGGAATTTGCCCAATGCACCTGCTAAACACACCTAATTGGCTTTGTCCAGCAAAGGAAGAAAAATGATCTCAATTGCTAAAATTTTCACTGGCTTCCAAAGATCATCTCCAACAATGTTCTCTATTTTAAAGAACATGTATTTTTAAAATAGAAAGCATCTTTCATAAAAAGTTAAAATAGAGTGAAATTTTGTTAACAATTCCAATAGGACTCTCTATCCTAAGAGAAGAATAGTATCTATAGTCAATGCATTTAATGAAAAAGGTAGAGGTGCCATCTTTCATCCAGTAATGATATAATAGAGAATGAAATTGGCTCTTCAAATATAGAGACCCAAATTAAACTCTTTGTTTTAGCTAATATAAATAGAGAGCCTATTGGAGAGGAATTTTTAGGTGTTAGATCTCTAAAATAGAGAATTGAGTAAAAATAGAGTCTATTGGAGATGCTCTACGTTGTTTATTATGAAAGATCGATAAGCACACACAATGTCCTGCAAAAAATTATTACATGTGCTCCGTTGCAAAGTTCTTGCCTCATGTTAAGCATCTAAAGAGTCTAAGTTTCCAACTAGGAAAGTGAAAGTCAAAATAAAAAAAAAAAATCCCTTTCCCAAAGTTTACTAGAATATGTGAACAAAAGTACAGGTGATGCATGTGATATGTTAAACAATCATCTACTCTAAAAACTTAAATTGTTGAAGAAGATGTAAATTATTTATACTTTAACACGCTCCCTCACGTGCCGGCTAGATTTTGGACCTAGCACATAAATTTTTTTTTAATAATTAGGATGGCGGTGAGATTAGAATATAGGACCTCCTGCTCTTATACCATGTTACATACCAACAAGCCTTTGGTTCAATAGTACTCTTTACCTTGTGAAAACTTTACCTTCTTGAGGTCAAAGGTTCGAGTCTTCCCTCCTCACCCAAAAAAAAAAAAAAAATTCTTATACCATGTTAAATAACCATCTATTCCAAAAGTTTAAATAGTTGAAGAGGATGTAACTTAAGTATTTATTTTTAAACATGATAAATAGCAGGAAAAAAAGTCTCATTACCAGGTAAGAGCATAAAACATTATATTTTACAAAATTTCAAGAACGACATGATTTGGAAACGCCCAATGCCAAAGTCTATGTTTTCGGAAGGTCAATTTCCCAAGGAAATTCTGACAGATATAGGTTATTAGATCATTTTTCTTTAAGGTCATCATATCATAGGAAGTCGATAACAACTCACCTATTCCTAGTAAATACACTTACGTCACCACAATTCTAAACCAGAAACTATTTTTGCAAGAAATCAGAGAGCAAGTTCATCATAAACAACTAAATGACCACAAACTTAAGCATGGACCTTCAAGCTGACACTTCTACCCCAAGCCTTAGTCACATATACAAATACCTTCAAAATTTCGTAACGACCAGAGCTGCCGGCTCCAATGGGACCAGATGGAGGTGGCCTTGCGCCAGGTAAGCTTCTTGAAGGACCAAGTCTTGGAACAGGCTCAACTGGAGCAGGTTCTGCTCCAGCATTTGCATCTCGCAGACATCTCGTTCTAAGCCTTGATGCAATCTCTGCCAATGTATCTTTAGCAACACCAAAGTTTCCAGATATCTGTATCATCCGAAGTCAAGAAGGGATTAAATGAAATAGTAAAGATTAAACAACTGAGGGAAAAAATAGTGCACATATGCACGGAAAACAATCAAACCTATAAGGACTGAGGTGATATGTCAGCCCCCCCAAAAAAAAACAAAAAAAAAATCTCTCATAATTTTTGGAAACCGTGTTTGGCATTCTAACTTTTGTTAATTTTTGAGTTATTATTATGTTTCCACCTTAGAAGTATGTAACTTTTCAAAGTGGACTGGTCAATCCCATATTTAAATATGTTCCACTCTTGGATTGGTCCCCCAGCCTTAATTCTTGGTTTTTCCAGTGCATATCACAAATTGGGTTAATAGTGCAAGCAGCAAACATATCACCTGCACAAGCTCTTCGTCTTCAGAAGCACACTTGGGCTTATCTTCCTTGGAATAAACACGTATGTCTGCACGGGTTCTCCTCCTCATCTCATTGATCACATGTCCTCCTTGTCCAAGAATGCAGCCAACCTTACTTGATGGAACAAGAAGTCTAGTTGTAATAATTCCATCGTCAGCCTGTTCACTTGTTTTGTGTTGAAGCTGAAGAATGGCCTCTATAGTTTGTGATCTTGGATCCCACAAAGCCTTTATCAATATCAGAACAGAAATCACATACTGGTATATTGATCACATGTCCATAAAAACAACAGCCAATTGATAAAACCATGGTCATTTGGATGAGAAACATCCATTACCAAAGGAGGCTGACCTCAAAAGAAGAGATACGGATTACACGGTCATCAGACTCCGCCAACACATCCTCAACATGAATACCAGCTCCTGTTTCTTTCTGTAATTGTTTTACATTGAAGCCACCCTTGCCAATCACTCCACCAATTTTTGTGGCTGAGCACAGAATTTTCATAGAAAACTCACTCGGAGATTCCCCACCACATGCAGCATGAGCATCATTAAAACCACCTTGCCCAAATCCAGAAGGCTGGTTCCCATATCCCCCCATCCATGGAACTGGCAACATACCATGAGGATCAGAGTACCGCTCAGGCCACATCGGATTTCCTGGTGGTAGCATGTTTCGCATAGCAGGAGCAGCAGGCTGAAAACTTTGTCCCCCATGAGCCATCTTAAAATTCAAAGGTGGTTTGTCCTTGCGTGGATTCTGATGCAACAGAGTAGACACTTCATACAGAGCCAGCTTTGCCAATGCTGGCTTACCGGATATCTGTTAAATACCTACCAATGTGAGATTTTATGGGGTCATACAAATTTACAGAACCATCCAAATCAACCAACTCAATTCAATAATGACCACACAAAAACGTCCATAATATGAATGAACAACGACCCCAAAAAACTGCACAAATCACTTTCCTGCAACATGAGGCTGTTCACTAATCAACCTCTGGACTAAACTGCATAAAGCACATCATACCAAAAGTTGTTAAGTTCATTAAATAAGAAAACCAAAAAGAATGAAAAAGATAACATGAAATGTAACTGAAACAGAAAAAAGAAAAAAAAAATGTTAACAATTGTTAGCAAAATTATTGCTCAACCTATATGACCCATCCAACTTCTTTTTGCCCCACTTTCATAAATATTTTCACACAAAACTAATGTCACTGGAACCTATAATAACTTTTATGGAAACTTGTCAAGGTCTTCTTTCCATTTCTATTTTTAGGAGCCCAAACGCTGGCCAATCATCCCCCACCGCATGTATGGGCAGTCCCTCTACCAAGACTTGTTCCAGAATTACAGTGCAAGAGATACAACTAGAAATTCGCAGTGCATAGTTCTAAAGGCATCTCCTTCTAACCATAGTTCAAAGTTGTGGTATCAGCCATCGACTCGTAGGATACAAATGTCGCCTGTGCATCGACCGATAAGCTCAAAACACTAGATACCAAAAAATATTGAAGAAATTATAGAAAATTCTAAAAATATAAACATCATCATTCATACATTATATGTCCACAATACATCAAAAAACACATTAAACATAATTAAAATGAAACATATAGACGCCACCGAAAATAATTATCATTATCAATGTTCAACGTAGGAATTTTATAACATATTGAGCCATAATCATTGTCACATTGAATGACGATGAGGCTCAACATTATCGTTATTGTCTGTAGGATAATACAAATTACGATAATATCCACCATAAGGATAAGAATGCAAGTGTGAATACGGGTCTGATTGCACTTTGTAATTCATCGACCACCACCAACATGTGTTGCGTGTTCCCAACCGATGTGTTGTTTAGAAGTCATTCTACAATTTAAAAATTCAATATAATTAAATAAGTAACATATTTTTGTTGTTTTAAAAATTCCAGAAATATGTAGTTATATTTTTCTTTCTTCTATTTTAGTTTTTCACTTCTATTTTTTTTTATTATTAAAAGAAAATGCTTGAAATATTTATTCAATAAATAAGTAATTTAAATATAAAACTAATGTAATTATAATATTTAATTTTCAATAATCTGAAATAGAACATATATCAACTCATTATATTAAATTAAAAATTACTAATTTTTTTAATTATTATCATAAAATTAATATTAATATATCTAATTATTACATTAAAAATTTTAATAATTTATGAAAGAGTAAATTTAATCCAAGTAAGTTTTGATAAAAACTAAACTGAAAAATTAATTACCCATAAAAAATAGACTGTTTTTACCAAAAAAAAAAAAAAAAATTGTTAAGGGTCTAAAGGAGTCAAACCTATGACTTTTTGGTTAACAAACTATGTCTATACCAAGTGAGCTACTACTTTTTTTAAATTTTAAAGACTAATATAAGTCTTTTAACACTTAGTTAAAAAAAAAAAGGAAACAAGACTTATATAAGTCTTTACCATTCTCAGATGTTTCGTGTTATTTAGTCTCAGACGCTTCGTGCATCTCAGCCTCAGATAAGAGGAGAGAGAGAACATTACTCGCTGATAGAGAGAAAGAACCAGCACTCACCGACAAAGAGAGAGAGATTCAATCAACGCCACAGACGATTCTCTACTTATTGTCACAGCAAAGGAGAAAGAAGAACAGAGGAACACCGAAGAAGAAAAATAGAAGAAAAAAAATATCTCTATTCGGTTCGATATACAAGAATGTTGTAAAACTTTAGTCTTCTTGGCTTCTATAGTTGCAAAAGAGGGGTTTATATTACAAATTTCATGTGATTTCTGCCATATAGTATTAATTTTCATATGGGTTTCAGACAAGAGTGGCAGACTGAAAGTGGATCTTTAATTCCTTGCTTTATTTCTCATCTTTTTTTTTTTGTTCAGTTTTCAAGACTGATCGAGTATTTTTAGACTTTTACAAATGTGGGTCTTTGGCTTTTTACTCTTTGTCCAAGTGTGTGGGGGATTTTTCTGAGATTTGTTCGTCTCAAAACGAGTCCGATAGGAATCACCCAATTTGTACTGAGATATCACTGAGTACCTCTGACTTCAGCTAAAACGTATGAGTTGAACCGAGATATCGCCGATATTAGTTCAATACGTGAATTTTCTATTTCGTGTACCGTTATTATATCGAGAGTGGTCGAGTCGGATACGACTTGACCGAGTCGTATTAGACTCGGGCGATACTTTGAACTATGCCCACATCAGAAAAAGCTTAAAAATCACTTAATCAGTCCTGAAAACTGAACAAGAATCCAAAAAAAATTATTATAAATAAACCAAAGAATCAAAGACTCACTACCAGTCTGCCACTCTCGACAAAAATCCATGTAAAAATTAAGCCTACATGGCAGAAATCACATGAAATTTATAATCTAAACCCCTCTTTTGCAACTATAAAAGTCAAGAAAACTAACGATTCACAACATACCTATAGATCAAACCGAATAAAGATATTTTTCTTCGTCTGTTTTTCTTCTTCAGTTCTTCCTCTGTTCTTTTTTCTCCTTTATCATAACGATAGGCAAAATATCGCCTGTGACGTTGAGTGGATCTCTTTCCCACTTTGTCGGTGAGTGCTGGCTCTTTCTCTCTGTCGATGAGTTTTGTTCTCTATCCTCTTGACTGAGACTGAAACACACGAAGAGTCTGAGACCGGTTAACATGAAGCGTCTGAGAATGGTAAAGACTTATATAAGTCTCGCTTCCTTTTTTTTTTTGATTGAGTGTTAAAAGATTTGTATTAGTCTTTAAAGTCATATAAAAGCAGTAGCTCACTTGGTAAACACTTAGCTTATTAACCAAAAAGTCAAAAGTCTATTTTTTTAAAATAATTGATTTTTTCGTTTAGTTTTTATCAAAACTTACTTGGATTAAATTTACTCTTTCAAAAATTATTAAAATATTTAATGTAATAATTAGATACATTAATATTTAATAATAATAATTAAAAAAAATATTATTTTTTTAATTTAATATAATGAGTGGACATATGTTCTATTTCAGATTATTTAAAATTAAAGGTTATAATTACATTAATTTTATATTTAAATTATTTATTTATTGAATAAATATTTCAAAAATTGTCTTTTAATAATCAAAAAAATTATAAGTGAAAAAATAAAATAGAAGAAAGAAAAATAGAATTACATTTTCTAGAATTTTTAAATCAATAAAAATATGTTACTTATTTAATTATTTTGAATTTTTACATTATAGAATGACTCCTAGACAACACGACATCGGTTGGGAACACGTAGCACCTGTTAGTGGTGATCGAAGAATTACAAAGTGCAATCAAACCCGTGTTCACACTTTTATTCTTATCCTTATGGTGAACATTATCCGAATTTGTATTACCCTACAAACAATAACAATGATTTTGAGCTTCATCGCCATTCAATATGATAATGATTATGGCTTAGTATGTTATTAAATGCCTACGTTGAACATTGATAATGATAATTATTTTTGATAGCGTCCTTATGTTTCATTTTAATTACGTTTAATGTGTTTTTCGATGTATTGTAGACATATGATGCATGAATGATGATGTTTTATATTTTTGGAATTTTCTATAATTTTTTAAAATTTTTTTGGAGCTTCTATCTAGCATTTTGAGCGTATCAGTCAATTCTGCGCCGCTATGTGTGTCTATACCGCAACTTTGAACCATGAATGTGGGTCTTGGATTTTTACTCTTTGTCCCAGATTTTAGGGGATTTTTCACGGGATTTGTTCGTCTCAGAACGAGTCCAATAGGAATCACCCAAGTTGAACCGATATATCACCGAGTACCTCTGATTTCGACCAAAACGTACGAGTTGAACCGAGATATCGCCGAAATTAGTTCAATGCATGATTTTTCTGTTTCACGTACCATTATTATATCGAGAGTGGCCAAGTCGTATTGGACTCAGCCGATACTTTGAACTATGATTCTAACACAAATTCATGAATTACTTTGGAGTCAATTAATACGTCAAGAACATGATACTTGGAATTAGAGACGGTTAAGAGATTGTGGCCAACCCTATAACAATAGTGACCTTTATTTCTCTTCTTACATATTTGACACTCATCGGCATGGTTCAAAGTCGTGATATCGGCCATCAACTCGAAAGGTACTGAAATACGTCGATTGTGGCATCGCGGCACCATATCGACCGATACTTAAAAAATGATAGATAAAAAAATTCAAAAAACTCTAAAAAAAATCTTAGGAAAATTCCAAAAAATATAAATAATAGCATCAATGAATTATAAGTCCAAAATAAATCATCTAACATATCAAATATGGTGAAAAATTGAATATAAGTGTTACCGAAAATATTTATCACTACTAGTGTTCAATTTAAATATTTAAGAATGTACCAAGATATAATTTGAATAGGATTCATTTTCAATCTAATGACAATATATTACTTTCTAAAATTAACCCCCAAATTAAGTAATATACCAATTTAATTAAAAGATCAATTTCAAAGTAAATTAATAGAAAAACATCAACTAGTTTCTGCATAGTTTCTACATGGCACCATCTTTATTAACGGGTCATACTTTTGACTTTCAAGCTGTTTTTCCTCCATTTTAAGTTTTATTTGGATTTAATTTATTTATTATTGGATTGATTGTTGGTCTCAATAAATGTTAGAATTTACCAGTGTTATTTAAGGCGTAAAGCGAACCGAAGCGACCAAGACTCCTGAAGCGAGAAGCGAAGCGACACGCTTTACCGAAGCAAAGCGAACAGTTAAAAAAAATATATATTTTAGTTTAATTACTTCTAAACAATCTAAATTCTAATTTTATATATACTAAATATTTAAATGCAAGTAAAACCATAAACATTTAAATTAAAACAAACACTAATAATATCTCAAATCTTAATAACAGTCATAACTTAAACATTTAAATTCAAACAAATACTAACAATTGTATACATTTTTATATTGACAGGGTATGACAAAAAAAGAAGCAGAATCAGGACAGCAGCAGAATTAACAACAAAAAAAAAAGAAGCAAAATGAGGATAAAAAAAAAACAAAAGCAACACAGGACAGCAAAACCGAAGCAGCAACAGAATCAACAAAAAAAAATAGAAACAGAATGAGCTAAAAAAAAACATAAACACAATGATCATGACAGGAGCAGAATCAATTGTAAACAATTTCATATGTAATTATATACTGAATAAAAAAAAGCAGAACAGAGGCACATTTCACATGTACTAAAATAATTAAACATGGTATAAGCATAGACCACTTTTTGGTACCATTTGTATATATATAAGAAAAGGAAAAAGTATAACCAAGACATATCAGAGACACTTCTTTGTAGAAGAATCTATTATTTACCCCCATTCCTGATACTCCTGCTTCCTTTTTTTATCATAATTGTCATGCAGTTGCCTGACTCTCACATCCCACAAATATTCTAAATGAATTCAGCAACACAAGAAAAAAAAAGGAATGTGTTTTGTTCGAAACATTGTTTATTAGAAAAAAAAAAA
>CAUOFW020004880.1:0-42806 GCA_963454935.2 Ilex paraguariensis | reverse complement strand
AAAAAAAAAAAAAAAAAGTGAAACAGAATCGCCTTTTATAATAAAGCGTTCGCTTTTTCTCGCTTTTTTCTCGCTTCGCTCACGTTCGCTTCGCCTGGGGTCCTCCAGGCGAGATAAGCTCGCCTCGCCTCGCTTCTCGCCTAGGCGAGCTTTTCAAAACACTGGAATTTACCATCAATTCAAAAATTAAGAATAATTAGGTCAATATTATAGGAGATTTGGACAAACTTTCAAAATATTAGCTATATGAGCAATGAAAAATTGGATTCAAAAGAGGTTGTAATAAAACAAAAAAACATTAACATAGAAAATTTTAACTTAAACATAGGAATTAATAAACTAAAACATAAGAATTAATAGACTAACCTCAATTATGCCGAATACTCGACCTACCACCAATTTAATAAGCTAAAACATAAGAATTAATAAACTAACCTCAATTATTATGCCGAATACTTGACTTGCCACACCAATCTCTTAAAAAGATGTTTGACATTAAATTAAGAAAAATTAAGTGCCACAGAACATAAGAATTAACGTAAACATAAGAATTAATAAACTAAAATGAAGGAATTGATAAACTAACCTTAATTATGCCGAAAACTCCTACTTCGACTTCATTGAGTTTGTCACAGAAGAGCATGAGACCATAGGACTTCAAATAAATGACTATGGCTGGCCAACTTCTAATTCTAAAGTGAATGGAAGAAAAAACTTGTTCGATAACTTTGCTGAAAGTTTGATCCCATTTGGTATTAGAATCCAATCTAGTTATATATATATATATATATGAAGGAATTCAAAATATTTTAGAAGTCTAATAAGTAGGAAGGACAAAAAAATATATGTATATGTATCACCTAAAAATTACCAATATGTGGTATTAGAATTCTAGTAGAGTTTGTACAATTAAATGGAAAAGAAAGAATGTATTGTCATAGACATAGGCTTAAATGCTTGTCATTGAAGCGGGATCAAGCAGCTAATAGCTAAAACGAATTTGGCTTATAGAATAAAACATCAAGGCCTTTAACAGGAAAACTGAAATATAGGGGGGGGGTGCGTGTGTGTGTCTATCCAAATGTCATCAGGGGCAAGAATAAAGGTGAAAAAGGATACTTAAACAGTCATGCCAGACCACCCAAAGCAAAAAGTATACACATGTCAAGGAAATAAAAGGGACGGGACAAAAGAAATATTACTTGCACCAATTCATCAGTATCCATAGCACAGGTAGGAAGATGCTCAGCAGGGAGAACACGAATGCCTGCACCCGTCTCTCTTCGCAATCTTTGAATGACATCTCCGTTTTTGCCTAAAAGACAACCGACCATATTGTTTGGAACAAGAAGACGTGCAGTAACCACAACTTCATTATCATCCCCACTGTTCATTCCACCAACAAGATCTTCCTCAACAATCCTATCATGCACTTTCAAGAGAGCATCTTGGGCTGAGCAATGTGGCTCCATGAACTCATCTTCTTTGTCAGTGGCAGGATCATCACTATTGGTAGTATCATGCTTTCTTGGGATTTTGTAGGTGGACTAGAGATTATTATTACTCTCTCCTCTGAGCCAGGAACAGAGTCAGCAACTGTAATCTTTGCTTGGGTCTCTTCTCTCAGGGCTTTAACTATGTTACCTCCTTTACCAATAACACTACCAGTTTTTCTAGACTGACATAGTATCCGATACACAGTGTCTGAAGCGTGAGAATTTCCAAGAGATTGCTCACGGCTATCGTTATGCCAATTTCCCTTTCTGCTGCCCCCCTTTTTCTTAAATTGGGGGCTATCATGTTTCTTAAAGAAGGGTCTCCTTTTCCCTTCCATAATTCAGCAAAAATTCATAATAAGCATCGTTAATAGAGTAAGGTCGAACCCTGAGATGAAAAAAGACTATTGGTATCAGAACACTAAACAGTATAACACACACAAGTCATTAATTCACATCTTATATCATATAAACCAAGATCAAGTTGGTGTCTAACTAAAGAGATAAATGAATTAACCCATTCAATGTACCAAGAACATAGATTAATACGGTACGTGGAACAGAAATGGGAATGAAGTAAAGTTTCTAAAATGCCAAAGAGTATGGTAAACTTCTATTGGGCATGTATTTTGAACTTCTAGCTTGATTCTTTGCTTATTCCATTGGAAATCCACTTTTGCAGCTCAGTTTTGGGAAAAGTGGAATGTCAACCCCCTTCCCCATTTCCATTTGTTTTATGATGTCTAAGCTTCCTTCTTTTTTTTCTTCCTCGCTTACGTTTTACTGGAAGAGGATGCATAGCAACTTAAACCAAACAAATACATTATGAAGGAAATATAATGCACTTAAAGTGCACAATGTTCTCTACTTAGAAACCTCGTTATTTTGCTATTATTCATGTAAAAATATACTACTATAAATTACAAGTAACCTTCCACTGTGTTTGTTTCATGGATTTAACGAATAAAAGGAGATGAAGAAGGAAAAGGCAAACTCTATTGCACTATGTGCCACAAAGTGCCTATCAATTAAGAAATATAGGCATATCCACACATGCACACCTTGCAAGAAGTCACTTTTCACTTCACTCATAATTGTCATTTCAGTGGGACCCAATTTTCTTAGGTGAATCAACCTAAATGTAATCCCGATGATTTGAACCAAGTGGAACAAAGATTGTACGCAGTGATGACAATCCTAGTCCTATATGTATTCAGATCTTGGTCATAATGTCCTAGGTATTAATCTGCTAAGTTATTTTATGATCATAATCTGCAAATCAATTTAATTCAACATAATAAAAAGGGTAAAAGCCATTTCAATGCATAATTGGTATGTCATCACCATACCTTCTCAAAATATGGGCTCTAGGTTTCCATACTCCCAAAGGCCCAAGCTAAAGCGACTTTTTAGTTCTGCTATCCATTCAAACATTTGGAAATCACTTCACGATATACTTTACAAATTCTTGACTTGAAGCTCAGGCGCAAAATTTCTAGCATAAAACAGACCAATCAATGAATTTTAGTATAACAAACCACCACGCAATCATATTGTACGGGTCATAGTAATATTCCTATAATAAAATGCATCCTAAACAACTGAAACCCCAAAATGACTTCAGTGAATAGCAGTGTGCTATGAATATAAACGAAAAGTTAGAACTTTTGTAAAAATATTACTAATGAACTCATTTAAAGTTATTATTTCCGAACTTTGTGTGTAAAACGACAGGATGCAAACGAAATGCAATGTTCTAAGAATTGAAAGTGCAATTTAAATACAGAAATTACACTGTTACACCGAACAGAACAAAACAAATTCACGATTGAGCTCGTTTTCTCCACTTTAACTTTCAAAATTAACCAAATTTTCATTGAAATTAAAAGAAAAAAGCTTCAGAAAATCTGTTAATGTGATTTAGTTAAAAATTAGGCTAAAATTTTCCAGGAGGTTTTCAAAGAAAATGAGGGTGGGAAAGTAGATGCGTACCGAGGAGAGACTGGTAAATAGATTTTTGTTGAGCGGCAAGAGGGATAGAGTCGTTGAGAGATTGTTAGAACCATACTGATTGCAGGTTGATGGAGCTCTCCATCTGGAAGGAGAGTGAAGACTGGCAGACTTGGGGATCGTTTCGTCTTTGATTTTTGAATGGGAATTGAAATCGCCCATTACGAATAAATGGGCCGGTTCACAAAACATAGGCTAATACAAAGGACGGGAAAATTGTAAGGGTACATCAAATTATATTTATTTGATAAAAAATTTATATTAATAAATATAGAGTTATTAAATATTTAATTTTGATATTTATTTGTATTCAAGTACATAATTTGAATGTATCTATTTTTATTGTGATATTTTTGTCCTCCATTGGTGAATGTGTTTTTTTATTGAAATGACATTAGTTTTCAAATTATATTTGTGTATTAAATAAGTCCTAGTTTTATGGGAGAGAAATACAACACTTTCCAATAAAATTTCAAATTTTAAATACACTTAAATTTATCCTTTTTTTAAGAGGGAAATATACACTTGTTTTTTTCTTGGAAAAGCTGAGTATATTTCTGGGTTTATTATTGCAAAAGTTGGGTATATTCCTTCATCGCCTGCAAGACGATTTTGCTTCTTCTTCAAGCCTTGAGGCGAGTTATGTTTCTTCTCCATCCAGCTACAAGCCGATATTGTTCTTCATCGACATAACACTGGTATTTTTAAGGGTGAAGCCTTGAAACAAATACTGGTATATTTGTGCATGAAACAAAATTTCTTCAAGACTAAAGTCAATTGTCTTTGTCACCTACGAGGCGATTTTAACATTTTACACTTTTAATTTTTATCTTCTTCTACTTCCATCTGCCAGCCAATATTATTCTTCAAACATATGTGTTTGAGATTTTGTTACAGCCGAAGACTGAAGCATTTAGCCTAACAATATCATAACAGAAATTATAAGGTATGCTACATTTAATCTATTAGCATACTAAATGAATATGTATAAATGTTGTCAGTTTTTATTTGTTTGGATATATGTTTTTTATTGTACCTATTCTTTTAATAGTTTGTTGGCAACGGAGGAAACGGTGTTGCTTTTATGTATATATGGTAATGCTACTAAAGTATTCAAAGTAGATGGTAATTCAAATTTTTTGGAGCTTATTCAGGAAGTTTGCAAGACGTGGAAGGAGTTGTTTAACTTGTCCGTACATATGTCATATTCTATTCCTGGTCACCCCTCGTGCATGTTACGAACCGATGCTGATTTGAAGAATTTGGTTGAATTGAAATGTTGTTTCCCAGGGAATTACATTGAAGTTAATGTGTTTGTGGAAGATACCGAGGGTGAGTCGGTGGGTGGTGATGATTCATTGCAGTATGTGAATATTTGTGATGTTGTTGAATGTGAAGTGGATTTGTTACCCAGTTTTATTGGTCACAATGAGAAAGTTCTTCGAACAGCTGGGTGGAATAATAAAATACGGCACGTAGGATAGAAATTTGAAGGTGGTGTGGTACAGTTTGGGGAAGCANAATAATGAAATACGGCACGTAGGATAGAAATTTGAAGGTGGTGTGGTACAGTTTGGGGAAGCANCTCAGTTTTATTGGTCACAATGAGAAAGTTCTTCGAACAGCTGGGTGGAATAATAAAATACGGCACGTAGGATAGAAATTTGAAGGTGGTGTGGTACAGTTTGGGGAAGCACTTTGCAAATACTCGATTGAGTCTGGTTTTAAATTTAATTATGTAAGGAATTGTAAAGAAAGGGTTATTGTTGAATGTTCATTTAAGTATTCTTCTGGGTGTGGGTGGCATATATATTCAACTATGGAGAGATCTACTGATTTTTTTTATATTAGAAAATTGGACAACAAACACATTTGTGATGTGGATCTACAAACGACAGATAACAAGCGAATGAATTCTAAATTGGTTGCAAATCTTATTGTTGATCGTGTTCGTGGGCATAGCACAACACGTCCAACGGAAGTGGTTGCTGATTTTTTTTTCTGATTATGGACTCACCATTTCTTATGGTAAAGCATGGGAAGGAGTTGAGAAAGCAAAAGGTATGCTTTATGGGGACCATTCATGATCGTACCAACAATTACGTTGGTATGTCGATGCAGCAAATCGCACTAATCCGGGCTGCCATATTGTATTAGATTGTGATCATGATACTAATCGTTTCAAAAGGCTGTTTGTTTCCTTTAAGGGTTGTATTCATGGGTTTAATTATTGTCGTCCACTACTTTTTTTGGATGACACATTTTTGAAAGGCATGTATAGAGGTAATCTTTTATCGGCTACAAGAAAAGAAGGCAACCAAGGTATATTTTAATAAGGTTCTTTAAATGATAAATTTTGTGGTTAAATTGTAATCTTTATGTTATACTGTCTTTGTTACACTTTGTTTGTTGTATTGTTACACTTTCGTTGTTACACTTTGTTTGTGTTATTATTACATTATTGGTGTTTACACAATGATATAAATAGTGGATTATTACCATTCACCACCCAAAAATGTTTTCGAATTACCATCTCATCTGTTACACTATTTTTTATTTTAATTTTCACTAATATTGTATGTGCTGCATTTTTCCAGGTTTGTTTCCTTTGACATTTGTTGTGGTTGACTCAGAGAATGAGACAAACTGGTTTTGATTTTTAGAACAGTTGTCTAATATATTGGATAAGTCTCGGGTTATTACATTTGTATCTGATCGTAACTTGGGTTTGTTAGAGGCAATGCTGAAAATTTTTCCAAATGCTCATCATGCATTTTGTTTGCAGCATTTGAAAGGTAACTTACGGGATAAATTAAGTGGTGGTCATTTTTCCAATGTATTTTGAGAACGCATTGTGAGATTGTTACGTGAGTGTGCTGATGCACCAACACAGTCACTTTTTAATGAGAAGATTGAAGCGTTCCGTAGTCAAGAAGGTTCTAATGTGGACAAGTTCCTATCTAATCTTTCATATGAACACTGGACAAATGCTCATTTTTCAGGGAAGCGTTATGGTGAGATGTGTTCTAATGTTGCCGAATCGTTTAACGCGTGGATTTTGAATGCTCGGCATTTACCTATTACTAGCATGGTTGAAATAATTAGGGGATAAATAATAGATCAAATTGGCCAAAGGATGAAGATATGTTCGGATTGAAATGAGAATTTATATCCNAAATAATTAGGGGATAAATAATGGATCAAATTGGCCAAAGGATGAAGATATGTTCGGATTGAAATGAGAATTTATATCCTAATATGTCTTTGAGATTACAAGTTGCATTTGATGAGGAGAGGTCATGGACTGTGCGGGTTTCGAATAACCAAGTGTATAAAGTGATGACATATCCTTCGGTCACTGTTGATATTGTGAATGACACATGTTCATGTCGTCAGTGGAAAATAAATGGATTCCCTTGTTCACATGCGGTTTTTGCAATACGAAAGAGTGGACGGAATATCAACAAATTTGTTGATTATTACTATCATGTCAACACGTACAAGATGTCATATTTTGAACCGATTTATCCAGTACCAACTGTATATCGTGATGAAAGTTTGGATGTGGATGTTAATATTTTGCCACCATGTACAAAGAAGCAACCTGGTAGACCAAAGAATAGTAGAATTCGGTCTAGGGGAGAAATCATTAGGCGAATTCGTTGTGGCCGGTGTGGGCGTTTGGGCAGTCACAAAAAAAAGTCTTGTAACGAGCCACTGTAGACTGGTTTAGTGCTATCATTTAATGACATTGTTTAATATTTTAAGTTTTTTACAATGTGTTTTTTTCCTCATTGGTTTGGTTTGTTTGTTTTAGATAATTTTTCAAATTGTAAGTTATAGTTTTATATATTATTTTTTTATGGATTAGTCTGTGTGCAACCCACACTGGTCTTGTATAGTGATTTAACACACTGTTTTGGAACATTTTATTGAATACATGTTAAATGTTACCCTTTGAATGTTTCCCTGTTACACTTTCCAAATTACCCTTTGGCATGGTATCCGTTAATCAACAATGAAAAAACACCTCTCTTTTTTTTGTTTTTTGTTTTTTTTTTTTTGAATAGAGAAATTTATTGTTTTATCTATACAAAAAAATATTTACAAGAAGCAAAGTGGATAAGTCATATGTTGGCTTTAATCCTTCAAGACAACAAAACCATTCTATATTTTGTAAATCAAGAAAAACTACAATCTCTCAAAATTCAAGTAAAACCAGCAAGCATGACAGCACCCTACATCTTCCCATATATAACCATTAAAATTGCATACCAGTAGTGCACTCAACACAGCAAAATCTGATCAGTAAAACGCACATCACATCAGCCTACCTCCTTCCAATAACTCATCAGCACATGCAGCAAATCAACAACACAAAATTCAGCACAGCCTGCTATTTGGACAGCATAAGATGCCAAGAAAGCAGCAACAAGAGTCCATATGGCCTTAGTTATCACAAAATAAGCTGAATTGATCCTTAAATCAGCTAACAATTCTTTCCCTTGACAGTCATCTTCCCTCTTAGTGTGGACTCTCCCTGAAGATGCTGGACAAATGTCAATCACCACATACCACAATATCACACAAACAAAGAACATGTACATCCATATATCACCATTGACCACTGTACATTTGTGTAGGTGCAACTGTAAACATGTTACACTTTCAATGTTACCATCTTACACTTTCCATGTTACACTTTCTTGCATGGTACCCGTAAATCAACAATGAATACACACTTGTATCCCTAGACATTCTGGACAAACACCAATCACCACATAACACAATGTCACACAAACAAAGAACATGTACATCCATGTCTCACCATTCACCAATGTGTATTTGTGTACGTGCAAGTTTAAACATGTTACACTTGTAATGTTACCCTGTTACACTTTTTGACAGGGTACCCGTGAATCAACAATTAATCCACACCTGTATACCTAGACATTCTGGACAAACACCAATCACCATATACCACAAAGTCACACAAACAAAGAACATGTAAATCCATGTGTCACCATTCACCAATGTGCATTTGTGTACGTGCAAGTTTAAACATGTTACACTTGTAATGCTATCCTGTTACACTTTACAGGTTACACTTTTTGACATGGTACCCATGAATCAACAATGAATCCACATCTGTATCCCTGGACATTATGGATAAATACCAATCACCACATATCACAAATATCTCACAAATAAAGAACATGTACATCCAGGTCTCACCCATTCACCAATGTGCATTTGTGTACGTGCAAATTTAAACATGTTACACTTGCAATGTTACCTTGTTACACTTTACAGGTTATACTTTTTGACATAGTACCTGTGACTCAACAATGAATCCACACCTGTATCCCTGGATATTATGGATAAACACCAATAACCACATATCACAATATCTCACAAACAAAGAACATGTACATCCATGTCTCACAATTCACCAATGTGCATTTGTGTACGTTCAAGTTTAAACATGTTACACTTGTAATGTTACTCTGTTACACTTTACAGGTTACATTTTTTGACATGGTACCTGTGAATCAACAATGAATCAACACCTGTATCCCTGCATATTATGGATAAACACCAATCACCACATATCACAATATCTCACAAACAAAGAACATGTATATTCATGTCTCACCATTCACCAATGTGCATTTGTGTACGTGCAAGTTTAAATATATTACACTTTCAATGTTACCCTGTTACACTTTCTATGTTACACTTTTAAAATGGTAATCGTGAATCAACAATGAATGCACACTTGTATCCCTAGACAATCTAGATAAACTTCAATCACCACATACCATAATATCACACAAACAAATGTCTCATCTTACAATAATCATCAAGGGTAAAGTACATAAGCAATGAAAATTTTGTCAATTGTCTTCAAAGTTTTTCTTCAATTTCCTACGAATTTTGAGATCTTCTTCATTCCAAGAATTTGGATGGTTGAGAAAAAGTGATACCATTTCAGCTTGGAACTCAGTCAGCTCTCTTGCTGTTAACCTCACATCAATCTCTTCTCCTTTTGTAAGTTTTTTCATTATGTAACATACATGCAAACTACATGCAAACCCTGCATTAACTCCAATATTTAATATGTATTGATATTTTTTAAAAACAACAATTTCATTGGGAGAACGAGTACTTACGAGTTTGCCTTTTGTTGTGGACATGTCTGACATGATATTATTGGAAGCTCCTTATCCTGTGTGTCTATGTTGATCCCCTTCGAATGATTGAACTCCGTAATCTTCTTTTCAACATATTTTTTTTGCAATTACATAAATAAGTTTAATATTATGGATATACACCAAACAAATATGGGCTATAAACATCACTGTTGTAACATAATCAAACCAATATGATTGCATCTTCTAGGTACATATCTCGACTGCCTTTTATCCTTGGCCTTAATGAGTTGTAATGTGTCCAGACACCTTCTTTAGTATTCAATACCAGCAGNATTTTGTCAATTGTCTTCAAAGTTTTTCTTCAATTTCCTACGAATTTTGAGATCTTCTTCATTCCAAGAATTTGGATGGTTGAGAAAAAGTGATACCATTTCAGCTTGGAACTCAGTCAGCTCTCTTGCTGTTAACCTCACATCAATCTCTTCTCCTTTTGTAAGTTTTTTCATTATGTAACATACATGCAAACTACATGCAAACCCTGCATTAACTCCAATATTTAATATGTATTGATATTTTTTAAAAACAACAATTTCATTGGGAGAACGAGTACTTACGAGTTTGCCTTTTGTTGTGGANTTCCCTTTTTTTCCCACTATACTCGAATTCTGCATCTCTATTTCATTTCCTGTCTCTTTTCTTTATATTTCGGACCATAGATGTTTGTCCTATTTTTTCCTTTCCCACATGATCTTCACTTGCAATGTTGTCTTTTTGATATTTCTAGGTTATAAAATGAACAAATAATTCATTGATTTGATCAATCAACTCAGTGTTCTCTTTTNGGTTTAATATTATGGATATACACCAAACAAATATGGGCTATAAACATCACTTTTGTAACATAATCAAACCAATATGATTGCATCTTCTAGGTACATATCTCGACTGCCTTTTATCCTTGGCCTTAATGAGTTGTAATGTGTCCAGACACCTTCTTTAGTATTCAATACCAGCAGAGTTCAGTGGTTCGGAGAACAATTTTCTTTCCGACCATTTGAATTCATAGGAAAAACAACATATTTTGAATCTCCGAATGCTGGTATGTGCCTGTCTATTTCTTTTTCACGTGTATACTCTAGATTCGGAAGAATTACAAAGGACTACACATTCAAAATATGTAAAAAAATAAAGTGTTAAACAACTGACAAATAATTTAAATGAAAAACTAGTATTACATTGTGCTATTTATAAATCTTACCCAACAAAGACTATTGATGAAGTAGCAACGTCTTTGAAATGTAGACAACTCATTGCAATCATCAATTCCTTTTAGCATATCAGCCCAACAATCAATGACCTGTTAAAAAACAAATATCATGTTCCACTATACAGACTATGTTACACTGTCAACAAACACTTTATATCTAGAAAATTTAGTTAGATGTAACACTTTTAACAAATATGTACGTTGTTGTATAGCTCGCATGAAGGTGTCATTATTTTCAAAGCATCCTCCACATATATTACGCTTCCAACTCCAAACCCAGACCATATTTGNTAATTTTTACTTCCCTTGTATTTCAGAAAAACTTTCTCTTCTACTGTTCTACTCAATCTATGTCTCAAAACCTTTGCAATATTTTAAAAATATACAATTGCATGCATTAATTAACACAAGTGTAACATGCAAGTGTATCATTACATTGTGACATTACAATCTTTTTTATGATGCAAGTGTATTATATGATAACATAAAAAAGATATAACAATAATGTAAGATGGACATATTAATTTGAATTTGTTATATTTAACCAACTTACATATTTTGACTTCAACTTTCCAAGTGTCCTTTGTTTCATTGCTCTTTGAAGTTCTGGCAATTTTCATTTCAAAATCCTTGGTATTGCATTTGGATTATCAGACTTGACAATTGTTGTATGTTCACAAAGCCAAAATTACACATAAATGCAAATTTAATTTAATCAAATAAGTTACATTATGTTTATTGGACAGTAGGAAACAATATTAGAAATACAACCAGGCTGTTAACATCTTACCAGTAACAATATTACACATCCACTAACTCCAGATGGGCTGCTACTCTTTTTTTGAAGTGAAGAGATAAGAGATTCATGTATTACACTTGACTAATCATACTTCTTCATTTCATCTATATCCTCAACGTATGAAACAAATCCCCATCCTATAACTGTCCCAGTGGTTGTGAAAAATAGTGTAACCATTAAGAATAGGCATAAGAGTCTTGCAACGTCATCAACGTCATGTTTGTTTGTATCTCTTGCTGCTTCAAGCAATCTGCTCCTTATCAAAGTTGATGTCAACCTGCTATCTTTCTTGAATCTCCTTTTAACAAATTTTGTATTTTCCTTAGCATGAGATAAATAATCCATGGGATTGCGTCCATCATCAATGACAAAAATTATTTTCAAATCACTCATTCTCAATTTAATGTCCTCGCTACCAATGTGAAATTTAGATTTATTATCATCGAAGCACATAATTACATCATATATGATAGTATCGCTCTTCCTACACCATGTCCTGTCTAGTTTTTTGTCAATGATGGATTCAAATAGTAACCAGAATGTTGTTTTCCTCAAAACAACCTTGTATGCTTCACTAATGTTAATTTCATCTATTGCTCTAATTATCGCAAGCAAATTCGATTTGTATTTAGCATCTTGCTTCGATTCCATGACTTGTTTTTTTTCCATCACAGCTCTAAGGTGGGAAGTGACAAAGAAAAAATGTGTATAAAGTATACCAAAAGGTTAACTAAAAATATAACAATATAAACAAAATTAGACAACCAAAAAAATAGTGTATAACACAGCCACATAACTGAATCAAATAACAATGTATGACACATTCAAAAAGTGAAGCAAACACAATGTATAACACAGTCTAATCAGTGAAGCACAAAACAGAATATAACCAGTAATAATGTCTCCTTTTTCCATGTCACATTGAAAGTGTAAAGTGTTATATGGTACACTAATGGATTGTTATTGAGAAAGTTTGGGAGTGGTCCACTGTTCTTTATTTTGTTGGTAAACTAGTATGTTGTTACACTATTTTGGTAAATTTATTACACTTCCATGTGTTACCATTCACATGTTACAGTTTGTATATTACACTATGAAGTGAACACAATCCACATGTAATCTTAAAAATGTTTAATCACAGAGTATAAGAACAAACAACCATGTCACTAAACAATCCGGCCAATTAACATTCACAACACACAAATCTTTTAAAATAACAACAAAAAATCAGTGTAAACTTAACAATATAACAACATAAAAGTGTTTCAAAACAAGTGTAATAACAAAAGCGTATCATTAATTGTGTAACGAAACACAATTTTCCAAATAGTTTTAAATTATCAAACAATTAAAATAAGATTCAAATATATAAACTTAAACAAGAAAAAAAGTGTAATGTAACCCATTATAATAATACACAAAAAAAAAAACATATTCTTATTGAACAAGGAATAAACATTTTGTATTCCTGCACAATTTATTATTACCCAACAACAGTACCTTATAAACATAATATACTGTTTCGTGTCTAATTGTCCATTATTAAATACGGTATTGGTAAATTTGTCACATTTTTATATATGTTACCCTTTCTATGTTACACTCTATATATTTACATTGTCATATTCACACATTCAACATTTAGGATTAACACAGAGTGTAATCAGAGATAATTATACACAAGAATAATAAACAAGTGTGTCACTTAACACTTCACAGCACAACAAAGTTTAATAACCAAAACAAAAAGATTAAGTGAAACAAAATAAAAGTGTTTCAAATAAAGTGTAACACCAAAAGTGTAACATGAATTGTATAATCCAACACAACACAAATACTAGTTACATTGCCTTGAAACAAACACATGTGTGCATATGTATTCAGTTAACTCAGTTCACACATATATTCAAGTATTGAAAAAAAAAACAGGGTTACAACATCCAACAATTCATGGTATAAAAAATACACAATTTGACCAAAAAACAACAAAGATGAACATTAGAGGCCACTCAATATTCAAACAAACAAAATAGGGTTCTAATACATGAAATTAATGACAAAAAAAAAATGAGAAGTATAATGTAACCCATTATGATAAAACACAATTAAACAAACAGGGAATGAAAAATTGTATTGTACTAGATTTTTTGATTACGGGTGACCCATTATCATATTACACAATATATATATATATATATATATACACACACACACACACATAAATATACAAACTTACATTACCTCTTTCGACAATCAAAACAATCAACGAACACAGAATAAAACCCACTTCAAACCACAATCGAGCAAAGATCTAGAACAAGGAAGGCCGAAAAAACCCACTTCAAATGAGAATGCCGAAAAAACCCACTTCCATGAAAACCCTCTTCAATCGATCGTGGGTTTGTAACCTGAATGCTTATTAAATTGATGAACAATGGATATTCAACACCCTTTCTCTGATCAAACCAACAATGGGATGAGGAAGAAGATGAATCGCCTTCTTTGAAGAGGAAATGAAGAACGGCGGTTTGGTGGGAAGGGAAGTAATGACCAGTCGTTTTTTCTTGGAACACAAAGAGATACATTATGATTTTTGAGGAAGTTGAAAAGATTTTGAATTAATGGAGCCTAAATTTTAACAGTTATGATAACTGTAATATTACATTTTTTAAGGAAATAAAAATAATAAAAAGGGCATTTCAGTCTTTGGACCCAAGTACTGTACCTTTTTCCAAAACGTTTTTAAATGTGGATTTTTTGACAAATAAGTCTAATTTGGTGTATCGGCTTCCAAAGAACCCATAAAGGATTTTTGCAAGTCAATACACTTAGATGACAAAAAGTATATCGAACAAAATATTTTTACAAAAAAGTATACAGCTGAGATACAAAGACATAAATATCCATTTTAGGGTCATTTAATTCAAAATCTCTTATTTTTAATGCACATTAATTATGTGTATTTGTTAATACATATAAATACGTATATATATACTTCTTGTTAAATTTCTTATCTAAATTTTGAATTATCTTTAATGCACCTTGATTCATGCGTATCTTTTTTTTGGAAGTGGTTTTATTTTCAAATTATATTTATGCATTAAATATTTTACTATTACTAGTTTATAGGAGAATTTTAATGTTTCGTTTATTTTATAATATATCCCTTGTTTAAATTTTAAAATTTGTTAATATCCGAACTCAATAATAGTGTAACAAATACACTATAACAAAGACAACATAACAATACACTGCAACAAAAACAGTGTTCAGTAGTTTTGTGTATATGATAACAAATTCAAAATAGAGATGGACTATTTTAAATGAAATTATATGTTTGACAAAATGTAATAGTATAATATTTTGTGTAAATAACTTGTTACATTGTTATTGTTACACCGTTACAATGTTATTGTTACACTATTCGGATATTAAATTAATTTGAAAATAAAACCACTTTCAAAAAAAAAACGCATGAATCAATGTGCATTAAATATAATTTGAAAATAAAATCACTTTCCAAAAAAAAAAAATATGCATGAATCAAGGTGCATTAAAGATAATTCAAAATTTAGATAAAATATTTAACAACAAGTATCTATCTATATATATATAAAATATAACTTGAAAACAAAATCACTTTCAAAAAAAATTTGCATCAATCAAGGGAGGACAAACAAATATGGAATACTCCATCCGTTCCTAAATATCTGTCGTTTTACATAATTTTTTTTGTTCCATATTATCTGTCGTTTAATGAAACCAAAACATAATTAATATTTTTTCTTCCAAATTTACCCTTATCCCTATTTTTCAATAAGTGCTTAATGATTAAGTGTAGGCTAAGTACCTTTCATATTCCTTTCATTCCCAATACGTATTGAATAAGAGTATTTTAGTCTTGTGTAATTATTTTTTACCTATATTATTGCTAATCCATCCGTTCCTAAATATCTGTCATTTAAGGTTTTTGAACAGGGATTAAGGAAGCTATTAAATAGCTCTAATATGAGTAAAAAATAATTGCACAAGACTAAAATACCCCTTTTTAATACGTATTGGGAAGAAAATGAATATGAAATGCACTTAGCCTCCACCTAATCTAATGCATTGAAAAGTTAAGGGTAAATTTAGAAGAAAAAATATTAATTATGCTTTGGTTTCATTAAACGATAGATATTATGGAACAAAAAAAATTGTGTAAAATGACAGATATTTAGGAAGAGAGAAAGTATTTAATAGCTTCCTTAATCCCTGTACAAAAACCTTAAACCACATATATTTAGAAACGGAGAGAGTATTAAAGTTCTCTCATAAAATTAGGAGATGTTTAATGTACCATTTTTCAAAGAAAATAAACATGGATCAATGGAGGACAAAAATATTAGAAAAAAAATTAGTAAAATTCAAATAATGTACTTAGATACAAATAAGTATCAAAATTAAAAATTTAATTACCCAACATTTTTTTTTGTTTACTTTTTTACAAGTAAGTCTGATTTGATGTACTCTCTTCCAATTTCCCCAAATGTAAATGGGTTGGGGATGTTTTATGGGCTTGGTTGGAGTCTAGGGCCACATTCAAGCTCACAGTTGAGCTAAAAAAAGAGACAAAATTTGAAAACTGATACAAAAATTTGAATTTAATTGAGCTAAGAGTAATACTATTTAGTTCTAAAAATTTGACCTAATTTACTGACTTAATGATGTGGTTTCATAGAAATAATTGGATCAACACTAAGTTCTAATATTTGATGAGGTGTACAGTAAATCTAAAAGTTACAATGAATCTAAAAGTTACAATGAATTAGGTCAACAAATTATGTCAGTAAATTATGTTTCAATAATATTGTTCTTGAGTTAAACTACATTAAGAAAACTTATTTAAATATATGTCCATTTTAAAAAAAAAACTAAAAAGTTATTTATTACTTCATCTCTCTCTCTCCCCTCTCTCTTCATTACTCTCATTTTCTCTTCCCTATTTTTCTCTCTATCTCTATTTCTCACATTGATAATTTATTAATTTTCAAGTCGGTAAAGATTTGATTTAATTTTTTTTATCTCTCTCCTCCTTTTTTTTCTTTCTCTCTCTTTTTCCCTTTTTTCGCTCACCGTGACTTTTTCTCTCCTTATATCAGCAGTACAACGACATAATTACACCAATCAGTTATACCAATTAGTTATAATTACCTTATAATATACAAAACAGTTGTTCATGTATTCTAATAAACCAAACAGTTACACTAAACAATTACACAAAATTACAACATCAACTCAATTTGTCATTCAGTTATTTACATAAACCAAAGAGTTACATCATTTAGTATCATGACATAGTTACACTAATTATATACATCAAATTGGGTTTATCATTAGACAAAAAGACTTTACCATTATATCAAATTTCGGTGTATATAATTAGTGTAACCATGTTGTGATACTAAATAGTGCAACTCTTTGGTTTATGTAAACCATTGAATGATAAATTGGGTTGGCATCATAATTTTGTATAATTATTTGATATAATTGTTTGGATTTAGAATACATGAGTAACTGTTTTGTGTATTATAGGACAATTGTAACTGCTTGGTGTAACTTATTAGTGTACTTATGTTGTTGTAACGTTCATATAAAGAGAGAGAATAAGAAGAGAAAGTAACAATGAGAGAAAATAGGAGGAGAAAGTGAGAGAATGAGAGAGAGGGAACAAAATAGGGGAAAAAAACTTAAAAAATCAAATCAAATCTTTACATATTTGAAGAAAAAAATTATCAATGAGAGACAGAGAGAAAATAAGGGAGAGAAAATAGGGGAAAGAGATGGAGAGAATAAAAATTATGCATAATTTAAAGAAAGGTAAATAAGTAAAAAAATTCAAATGTCATTTGAATTTTGTACCTAATCACAAGATGTTTTATTAAAATTGAACTTAATAGAGTAAAATACTTATCCACACACTTTCTCGCAAATAAGTCTAAAAAAATGTACCTACACCCAAAAACCCAAAAAAAGACTATTCGTTAAGCACATCAACCCGAATGCTGGCCAAGATGGTGTTCAATTATATTTGGGACCTTCGGAAGTTGATACACGAACTTAGACTTAATTGTCAAAAAATTGTAACGCCCCCCAAATCACCCTGGATGACATTACCATTTAAAAACATTCATGTCATGAGAGCAACTAAATAAATCCATCATTAAAGAACATCCTTAATTTAACAAAATTCGGGCAGAATCTCCTTTGTATGGGGAGCTCTACCCAAAACACAACCTGTGCAATTATAGTACATTGACCACACCGGGTCCATTTACCCATCAAATAATAAAATTTCATTCACCACATGTAATATCCACAATATTATCCCAAAAGAATAGGCCAAGCTATTCCACATACATTCCAAAAGAGTTATACTCAAACTTAGCAGCGGAATAAATAAAATACTAGACTATACATGATCGTAAATAAATTTCTTAGTCTAGCACAAAAATAAACTATAGCTCTAGATGTCCACCTCAGGATCTAGGTTCCCCTCTGGTGGAACCTCCCAATTTTCCGGCTTGTCAACGTCGGGATCTTCCTCTAGCACGAAATCTGAAAAAAAAAATATTATTGGTCGGGAATGAGCACTAAGCTCTGTAGGAAAATCCTCCCAAACTCTAACAAGGTTTGGAAAAATGTAGAAAATTGTCGGTCTCATTTCACAAATAGCATACATATATTTTGAAAGAAAACATGACATTTTCAAAGATCTCAAGTTTATACATTAACAATAATTAAGTGGAAGAGTAAGTCAATCCCACCATAAATAACCATTCCAAAGAGTAATTATTAAGTGCAAGAGTAAAGCCAATCCCACCATAAATAACCATTTCAAAGAGTAATTATTCCCACAATAATTTTCAAGATAATCATATCCAAAAGATAACATAATAAACAATAACCACAATGTATCTCAAGGATATCAAACTTTGGGAAGGGTGCCTACCAATGCATTGTCTCATACCAATGCACTGACAATAACGAATCCCACCCAGACATAGTATACTAATTCTCTGACATGGCACCCGTGAGCTAATAGTGGTTTGGTCCTCACAAGGCACCAACCCCACTACGAGTGGTAGGAAAAGTTCAAACCCGCATGGAGTAAGAACCACACACATCTACCTACTCTACGATACCCGGTCAATGGCCACCCATGGTCATTCAAACACCTCTTTGAGATACAATCACCAACAATTTCTCAACAAAAGTTCATAATTTTCAAAACCACCAAATTCCATAGGTCTTTCTCAAATCACATTAAATCTCAAAAATCCCCAATTTTCCCCCATATGATTCCAATAGAACAATTTAAGACAAATATGCAAGAGATCATCAAACATATATTTTTTTTGTTCAAACAAAGCACTAGGGTTTTGAAATCAAGAATTAAGGAATATCAAGAAGTAAAATCTCCATTTCTTCAAAGAAACAAGGGTTTTGAGATTTCAAGAATTTCATGGCTATTAAACCATAATTTCATTCCAAATATGATAATATTTGCAAGAGTATCAAGAAATAATGATTTCATAACATATATCTAAGATTTAGAAGCAAAATATAAATAGATATAAACCCTAGCCTCAATGTAGGACAATTGTAACTGATTAGTGTATTTTTGTTGTTGTAACGTTGATATAAAGAGAGAAAATAAGGAGAGAGAGTAATACTGAGAGAAAATAGGAGGAGAAAGTGAGAGAATGAGAGAGAGGGAACAAAATAGGGGAAAAAACTTAAAAAATTAAATCAAATATTTACATATTTGAAGAGAAAAATTATCAATGAGAGACAGAGAGAAAATAGGGGAGAGAGATGGAGAGAATAAAAATTATGCATAATTTAAAGAAAGGTAAATAAGTAAAAAAATTCAAATGTCATTTGAATTTTGTACCTAATCACAAGATGTTTTATTAAAATTGAACTTAATAGAGTAAAATACTTATCCACACACTTTCACGCAAAATAAGTCAAAAAAAATGTACCTACACCCAAAAACCCAAAAAAGACTATTCGTTAAGCACATCAGCCCGAATGCTACCCAAGATGGTGTTCAATTATATTTGGGACCTTCGAAAGTTGATACACGAAATTGACTTTATTGTCAAAAAATTATAACGCCCCAAAAACCACCCTGGATGACATTACCATTTAAAAACATTCATGTCATGAGAGCAAATAAATAAATCCATCATTAAAGAATATCTTTAATTGAACAAAATTCGGGTAGAGTCTCCTTTGTACGGGGAGCTATACCCAAAATATAACCTGTGCAATTATACTACACTGATCAAACCGGGTCCATATATGAATAAATATTGACCACACCAGGTCCATTTACCCATCAAATAATAAAATTTCACTCACCACATGTAATATCCACAATATCATCCCAAAAGAATAGGTCAAACTATGACACTTACATTTCAAAAGAATTATACTCAAACTTAGCAGCGGAATAAACAAATTACTAGACTATACATGATCGTACATAAATTTCCTAGTTTAGCACAAAAATAAACTATAGCCCTAGATGTCCACCTCAGGATCTAGGTACCCCTCTGGTGGAATCTCCCAATTTTTCGGCTCGTCAACGCCGGGATCTTCCTCTAATAAGGGTTTGAAAAACGTAGAAAATAGTCGGTCTCATTTCAGAAATAGCATACGTAAATTTTGAAAGAAAACATGACATTTTCAAAGATCTCAAGTTTATACATTAACAATAATTAAGTGGAAGAGTAAGCTAATCCCACCAAAAATAATCATTCCAAAGAGTAATTATTAAGTGCAAGTGTAAAGCCAATCCCACCATAAATAACAATTTCAAAGAGTAATTATTCCCACAATAATTTCCAAGATAATCATATCCAAAAGATAACGCAATAAACAATAATCACAATGTATCTCAAGTTTGATGTAAGATAATCAAATGAATAAACACATCGAGAATATCCTGGCCCACACACATACAAATCCTCGCAAGGATATCAAACTCTGGGAAGGGCGCCTATCGATGCATTGTCCCATACCAATGCACCAACAATAACGAATCCGACCCAGACATAGTATACTAATCCTCTGACACGGTACCTGTGAAGACCCTGCCCCATTACCGGGACCCTGTCTTCCAAGGGTTAACCTCCCATTACCGGGATATCACCACCCTCCACCAAAGGATTTCGGCTAACCTGTGGGTCAAACCCCCACAGTAGCCTTTACCTCCGTCCCACATCGGGGAAGGAGTCGTCTCCCCACCCCCATATAAGCCGAAGCACAATATGGAAGCAGTACCCAAGTACCACAGTGTGCTACTTGGGTACTGCTTCCATATTGTGCTTCGGCTTATATGGGGGTGGGGAGACGACTCCTTCCCCGATGTGGGACGGAGGTAAAGGCTACTGTGGGGGTTTGACCCACAGGTTAGCCGAAATCCTTTGGTGGAGGGTGGTGATATCCCGGTAATGGGAGGTTAACCCTTGGAAGACAGGGTCCCGGTAATGGGGCAGGGTCTTCACAGTACCCGTGAGCTAATAGTGGTTTGGTCCTCGCAAGGCACCAACCCCACTATGAGTGGTAGGAAAAGTTCAAACCCGTAAGGAGTAAGAACCACACACATCTACCCACTCTACGACACCCGGTCAACGGCCACCCATGGTCATTCAAACACCTCTATGAGATACAATCACCAACAATTTCTCAACAAAAGTTCATAATTTTTAAAACCCCCAAATTCCATAGGTATTTCTCAAATCACATTAAATCTCAAAAATCCCCAATTTCCCCCCATATGATTCCAATAGAACAATTTAAGACAAATATGCAAGAGATCATCAAACATATATTTTTTTTGTTCAAACAAAGCATTAGAGTTTTGAAATCAAGAATTAAGGAATATCAAGAAGAAAAATTTATATTTCTCAAAAAAACAAAGGTTTTGAGATTTCAAGGATTTCATGGCTATCAAACCATAACTTCATTCCAAACATGATATTATTTGCAAGAGTATCAAGAAATAATGATTTCATAACATATATCTAAAATTTAGAAACAAAATGTACATAGATATAAACCCTTTCCTCAATGTAGGACAATTGTAATTGATTGGTGTACTTATGTTGTTGTAATATTGATATAAAGAGAGAGAATAAGGAGAGAGAGTAACACTGAGAGAAAATAGGAGGAGAAAGTGAGAGAATGAGAGAGAGGGAACAAAATAGGGGAAAAAACTTAAACAATCAAATCAAATATTTACATATTTGAAGAGAAAAATTATCAATGAGAGACAGAGAGAAAATAAGGGAGAGAAAATAGGGGAGAGAGATGGAGAGAATAAAAATTATGCATAATTTAAAGAAAGGTAAATAAGTAAAAAAATTCAAATGTCATTTGAATTTTGTACCTAATTACAAGATGTTTTATTAAAATTGAACTTAATAGAGTAAAATACTTATCCACACACTTTCTCGCAAAATAAGTCTAAAAAAATGTACCTACACCCAAAACCCCAAAAAAGACTATTCGTTAAGCACATCAGCCCAAAAGCTGCCCAAGATGGTGTTCAATTATATTTGGGACCTTCGGAAGTTGATACACAAAATTGACTTAATTGTAACGCCCCAAAAACCACCCTGGATGACGTTACCATTTAAAAACATTCATGTCATGAGAGCAATTAAATAAATCCATTATTAAAGAACATCCTTAATTTAACAAAATTCGGACAGAATCTCGTTTGTATGGGAAGCTCTACCCAAAACACAACCTGTGCAATTATACTACATTGACCACATCGGGTCCATTTACCCATCAAATAATAAAATTTCATTCATCACATGTAATATCCACAATATCATCCCAAAAGAATAGGCCAAGCTATGACACTTACATTCCAAAAGAATTATACTCAAACTTAGCAGCGGAATAAAGAAAATACTAGACTATACATGATCGTAAATAAATTTCCTAGTCTAGCACAAAAATAAACTATAGCTCTAGATGTCCACCTCAGGATCTAAGTTCCCCTCTTGTGGAACCTCCCAATTTCCCGGCTCGTCAACGCTGGGATCTTCTTCTAGCACGAAATCTGAAAAGAAAATATTATTGGTAGGGGGTGAGCCCTAAACTCTGTAGGAAAATCCTCCCAAACTCTAACAAGGTTTGAAAAATGTAAAAAATGGTCGGTCTCATTTCACAAATAGCATACGTAAATTTTGAAAGAAAATATGACATTTTCAAAGATCTCAAGTTTATACATTAACAATAATTAAGTGGAAGAGTAAGTCAATCCCACAAAAAATAATCATTTCAAAGAGTAATTATTAAGTGCAAGAGTAAAGCCAATCCCACCATAAAAACCATTCCAAAGAGTAATTATTCTCACAACAATTTTCAAGATAATCATATCCAAAAGATAACGCAATAAACAATAACCACAATGTATCTCAAGTCTGATGTAAGATAATCACATGAATAAACATATCGAGAATATCCTGGCTCACACACACACAAATCATTGCAAGGATATCAAACTTTGGGAAGGGCACCTACCGATGCATTGCCCCATACCAATGCATCGGCAATAACGAATCCGACCCAGACATAGTATACTAATCCTCTGACACGGCACCTGTGAGCTAATAGTGGTTTGGTCCTCGCAAGGCACCAACCCCACTACGACTGGTAGGAAAAGTTTAAACTCGCATGGAGTAAGAACCACACACATCTACCCATTCTACGATACCAGGTTAACGGCCACCTATGGTCATTCAAACACCTCTTTGAGATACAATCACCAACAATTTCTCAACAAAAGTTCATAATTTTCAAAACCCCCAAATTCCATAGGTATTTCTCAAATTACATTAAATCTCAAAAATCCCCAATTTCCCCCCATATGATTCCAATAGAACAATTTAAGACAAATATGAAAATATTATCAAACATATATTTTTTTTGTTCAAACAAAGCACTAGGGTTTTGAAATTAAGAATTAAGGAATATCAAGAAGAAAAATCTCTATTTCTTAAAAAAATAAGGGTTTTGAGATTTGAAGGATTTCATAGCTATCAAACTATAACTTCATTCCAAACATGATAATATTTGAAAGAGTATCAAGAAATAATGATTTCATAACATATATCTAAGATTTAAAAGCAAAACATACATAGATATAAACCCTAGCCTCAATGTAGGACAATTATAACTGATTGGTGTAACTGATTAGTGTACTTATGTTGTTGTAACATTGATATAAAAAGAAAGAATAAGAGAGAGAGTAACACTGAGAGAAAATAGGAGGAGAAATTGAGAGAATGAGAGAGAGGGAACAAAATAAGGGAAAAAACTTAAAAAAATCAAATCAAATCTTTACATATTTGAAGAGAAAAATTATCAATGAGAGACAGAGAGAAAATAGGGGAGAGAGATGGAGAGAATAAAAATTATGCATAATTTAAAGAAAGGTAAATAAGTAAAAAAATTCAAATGTCATTTGAATTTTGTACCTAATCACAAGATGTTTTATTAAAATTGAACTTAATAGAGTAAAATACTTATCCACACACTTTCACGCAAAATAAGTCAAAAAAAATGTACCTACACCCAAAAACCCAAAAAAGACTATTCGTTAAGCACATCAGCCCGAATGCTACCCAAGATGGTGTTCAATTATATTTGGGACCTTCGAAAGTTGATACACGAAATTGACTTTATTGTCAAAAAATTATAACGCCCCAAAAACCACCCTGGATGACATTACCATTTAAAAACATTCATGTCATGAGAGCAAATAAATAAATCCATCATTAAAGAATATCTTTAATTGAACAAAATTCGGGTAGAGTCTCCTTTGTACGGGGAGCTATACCCAAAATATAACCTGTGCAATTATACTACACTGATCAAACCGGTCCATATATGAATAAATATTGACCACACCAGGTCCATTTACCCATCAAATAATAAAATTTCACTCACCACATGTAATATCCACAATATCATCCCAAAAGAATAGGTCAAACTATGACACTTACATTTCAAAAGAATTATACTCAAACTTAGCAGCGGAATAAACAAATTACTAGACTATACATGATCGTACATAAATTTCCTAGTTTAGCACAAAAATAAACTATAGCCCTAGATGTCCACCTCAGGATCTAGGTACCCCTCTGGTGGAATCTCCCAATTTTTCGGCTCGTCAACGCCGGGATCTTCCTCTAATAAGGGTTTGAAAAACGTAGAAAATAGTCGGTCTCATTTCAGAAATAGCATACGTAAATTTTGAAAGAAAACATGACATTTTCAAAGATCTCAAGTTTATACATTAACAATAATTAAGTGGAAGAGTAAGCTAATCCCACCAAAAATAATCATTCCAAAGAGTAATTATTAAGTGCAAGTGTAAAGCCAATCCCACCATAAATAACAATTTCAAAGAGTAATTATTCCCACAATAATTTCCAAGATAATCATATCCAAAAGATAACGCAATAAACAATAATCACAATGTATCTCAAGTTTGATGTAAGATAATCAAATGAATAAACACATCGAGAATATCCTGGCCCACACACATACAAATCCTCGCAAGGATATCAAACTCTGGGAAGGGCGCCTATCGATGCATTGTCCCATACCAATGCACCAACAATAACGAATCCGACCCAGACATAGTATACTAATCCTCTGACACGGTACCTGTGAAGACCCTGCCCCATTACCGGGACCCTGTCTTCCAAGGGTTAACCTCCCATTACCGGGATATCACCACCCTCCACCAAAGGATTTCGGCTAACCTGTGGGTCAAACCCCCACAGTAGCCTTTACCTCCGTCCCACATCGGGGAAGGAGTCGTCTCCCCACCCCCATATAAGCCGAAGCACAATATGGAAGCAGTACCCAAGTACCACAGTGTGCTACTTGGGTACTGCTTCCATATTGTGCTTCGGCTTATATGGGGGTGGGGAGACGACTCCTTCCCCGATGTGGGACGGAGGTAAAGGCTACTGTGGGGGTTTGACCCACAGGTTAGCCGAAATCCTTTGGTGGAGGGTGGTGATATCCCGGTAATGGGAGGTTAACCCTTGGAAGACAGGGTCCCGGTAATGGGGCAGGGTCTTCACAGTACCCGTGAGCTAATAGTGGTTTGGTCCTCGCAAGGCACCAACCCCACTATGAGTGGTAGGAAAAGTTCAAACCCGTAAGGAGTAAGAACCACACACATCTACCCACTCTACGACACCCGGTCAACGGCCACCCATGGTCATTCAAACACCTCTATGAGATACAATCACCAACAATTTCTCAACAAAAGTTCATAATTTTTAAACCCCCAAATTCCATAGGTATTTCTCAAATCACATTAAATCTCAAAAATCCCCAATTTCCCCCCATATGATTCCAATAGAACAATTTAAGACAAATATGCAAGAGATCATCAAACATATATTTTTTTTGTTCAAACAAAGCATTAGAGTTTTGAAATCAAGAATTAAGGAATATCAAGAAGAAAAATTTATATTTCTCAAAAAAACAAAGGTTTTGAGATTTCAAGGATTTCATGGCTATCAAACCATAACTTCATTCCAAACATGATATTATTTGCAAGAGTATCAAGAAATAATGATTTCATAACATATATCTAAAATTTAGAAACAAAATGTACATAGATATAAACCCTTTCCTCAATGTAGGACAATTGTAATTGATTGGTGTACTTATGTTGTTGTAATATTGATATAAAGAGAGAGAATAAGGAGAGAGAGTAACACTGAGAGAAAATAGGAGGAGAAAGTGAGAGAATGAGAGAGAGGGAACAAAATAGGGGAAAAAACTTAAACAATCAAATCAAATATTTACATATTTGAAGAGAAAAATTATCAATGAGAGACAGAGAGAAAATAAGGGAGAGAAAATAGGGGAGAGAGATGGAGAGAATAAAAATTATGCATAATTTAAAGAAAGGTAAATAAGTAAAAAAATTCAAATGTCATTTGAATTTTGTACCTAATTACAAGATGTTTTATTAAAATTGAACTTAATAGAGTAAAATACTTATCCACACACTTTCTCGCAAAATAAGTCTAAAAAAATGTACCTACACCCAAAACCCCAAAAAAGACTATTCGTTAAGCACATCAGCCCAAAAGCTGCCCAAGATGGTGTTCAATTATATTTGGGACCTTCGGAAGTTGATACACAAAATTGACTTAATTGTAACGCCCCAAAAACCACCCTGGATGACGTTACCATTTAAAAACATTCATGTCATGAGAGCAATTAAATAAATCCATTATTAAAGAACATCCTTAATTTAACAAAATTCGGACAGAATCTCGTTTGTATGGGAAGCTCTACCCAAAACACAACCTGTGCAATTATACTACATTGACCACATCGGGTCCATTTACCCATCAAATAATAAAATTTCATTCATCACATGTAATATCCACAATATCATCCCAAAAGAATAGGCCAAGCTATGACACTTACATTCCAAAAGAATTATACTCAAACTTAGCAGCGGAATAAAGAAAATACTAGACTATACATGATCGTAAATAAATTTCCTAGTCTAGCACAAAAATAAACTATAACTCTAGATGTCCACCTCAGGATCTAAGTTCCCCTCTTGTGGAACCTCCCAATTTCCCGGCTCGTCAACGCTGGGATCTTCTTCTAGCACGAAATCTGAAAAGAAAATATTATTGGTAGGGGGTGAGCCCTAAACTCTGTAGGAAAATCCTCCCAAACTCTAACAAGGTTTGAAAAATGTAAAAAATGGTCGGTCTCATTTCACAAATAGCATACGTAAATTTTGAAAGAAAATATGACATTTTCAAAGATCTCAAGTTTATACATTAACAATAATTAAGTGGAAGAGTAAGTCAATCCCACAAAAAATAATCATTTCAAAGAGTAATTATTAAGTGCAAGAGTAAAGCCAATCCCACCATAAAAACCATTCCAAAGAGTAATTATTCTCACAACAATTTTCAAGATAATCATATCCAAAAGATAACGCAATAAACAATAACCACAATGTATCTCAAGTCTGATGTAAGATAATCACATGAATAAACATATCGAGAATATCCTGGCTCACACACACACAAATCATTGCAAGGATATCAAACTTTGGGAAGGGCACCTACCGATGCATTGCCCCATACCAATGCATCGGCAATAACGAATCCGACCCAGACATAGTATACTAATCCTCTGACACGGCACCTGTGAGCTAATAGTGGTTTGGTCCTCGCAAGGCACCAACCCCACTACGACTGGTAGGAAAAGTTTAAACTCGCATGGAGTAAGAACCACACACATCTACCCATTCTACGATACCAGGTTAACGGCCACCTATGGTCATTCAAACACCTCTTTGAGATACAATCACCAACAATTTCTCAACAAAAGTTCATAATTTTCAAAACCCCCAAATTCCATAGGTATTTCTCAAATTACATTAAATCTCAAAAATCCCCAATTTCCCCCATATGATTCCAATAGAACAATTTAAGACAAATATGAAAATATTATCAAACATATATTTTTTTTGTTCAAACAAAGCACTAGGGTTTTGAAATTAAGAATTAAGGAATATCAAGAAGAAAAATCTCTATTTCTTAAAAAAATAAGGGTTTTGAGATTTGAAGGATTTCATAGCTATCAAACTATAACTTCATTCCAAACATGATAATATTTGAAAGAGTATCAAGAAATAATGATTTCATAACATATATCTAAGATTTAAAAGCAAAACATACATAGATATAAACCCTAGCCTCAATGTAGGACAATTATAACTGATTGGTGTAACTGATTAGTGTACTTATGTTGTTGTAACATTGATATAAAAAGAAAGAATAAGAGAGAGAGTAACACTGAGAGAAAATAGGAGGAGAAATTGAGAGAATGAGAGAGAGGGAACAAAATAAGGGAAAAAACTTAAAAAAATCAAATCAAATCTTTACATATTTGAAGAAAAAAATTATCAATGAGAGACAGAGAGAAAATAGGGGAGAGAGATGGAGAGAATAAAAATTATGTATAATTTAAAGAAAGGTAAATAAGTAAAAAAATTCAAATGTGATTTGAATTTTGTACCTAATTACAAGATGTTTTATTAAAATTGAACTTAATAGAGTAAAATACTTATCCACACACTTTCTCGCAAATAAGTCTAAAAAAATGTACCTACACCCAAAACCCCCAAAAAGACTATTCGTTAAGCACATCAGCCCGAATACTGCCCAAGATGGTGTTCAATTATATTTGGGACCTTCGGAAGTTGATACACGAAATTAGACTTAATTGTCAAAAAATACACAGAAAAAAATATTTTGTAAAAAAGTCCACTTAAAACATAGAAAGACTTGAATACTCTTTTATTGTAAATAAATTTCCTAAAAAGGAATTTAGAAAAAAACTCTACATTTATATAACTAGAAATGCACACGTGTGTTGCACGTGAAAAAAATTTAGTTCATTAATTTGTTATTAAATTTATTTGAAATACAAAGTTGATGAGTAATAAAATTGAATTATTTTTTTTAAAGGTAAATGAAAAATTAAAATACCAATAAAAAAGACACTTAATCTTTTAACCTCAAAATTTGATAAATTTCAGCAAATAAATTATAAAAATACTCAAAAACATGGTACATAGTACATTAACCTTTTTTTGTTGTTGTGTGGTACCTAGCTTTAATTTTTTTTTAAATATTTTTTCTTAGAATTAGAATAATGAATTTTTGGAACATATAGAATATGAGCAATGAAAAATTAAGTTTAATAAATTTGATTACAAAGTATTAAGGTTTGAATCAATTACAATCGCTCTTTTATAAAATTGAACAAATAGGTTTGAGGTTGTTTGACTGTGAGTTAATAGACATCCTCAAAAGACCCATTCTTTATATTTTATCTAAAAATTGATAAACTCTACCCAAAAAAAAAGTGAACCCAAAAAGTGATAAATGAAATCAAAAATTACATCAACTCCTCAGTCTTCTCAACTCAACCAAGTTACACCCGTAATTTGAATAAGCTCTAGTTTGGTATTTTTTTGCTTGCTCTCTTAATAGTTCCTTCTCTCTTCCAAAAAATCTATGTCTTTACTTTTAAAATATTGGGGGTCTATGTTTTCTTGGAACAGTCGACTCTCTTTACATGCATTCTGAAGGATTCTCAAAATAGAGTTGGATTGCAAGTGCCATTATTAATTGGTTGAAATTTTATACTTCTTCATATGCTTCTTTGGGTTTAGATTATAGAGGTCCGGGCAGGAAGCTCTTATCTTATATACAAACCCTTGATCCATTGGGGTTTTGATTGGATATGTTTCAGAATGTTGCAGGTTAGAAAAGTTTCTATTATTGTTTATTCATTGATCATGAACAGATTTTTATTAAATGAATCTGTTTATGTGAACTCTGTAAATTGTAGTTTTAGTTACTTCTAATTCGTAAGTGCTTTTAGAGTGTTAGTATGTTTTTTCTGTAGTATTTTTTTTTTAGCTTTTGTTAATTAATTTTTTATTTGGTGCTTGCCATGTTATGTTAGGTATTTTTATGTTTACCACATTTGTGATCCTTGAAGCCCTGTCTATGATTTCTTGTGTAGAATTTTCTCGTTCATGATTCACGTTTCTATTTACTATTTTTCTAAACTTGTTAATATAATCTTCAGAAGATTTATGTGCGAATGATTGAAGAGGAAAAAAAAGAAGCAAATCATGTCTTAAGTAGTTTCTGCATAGTTTCTATGTGGCACCCCTTCTTTATTAATAGTCATGTTTTTGATTTTCAAGCTGTTTTTCCTCCATTTTAGGTTTTATTTGGATTTAATTTATTTATTATTGGATTGATTGTTGGTTTCAATAAATGTTAGAATTTACCATCAATTCAAAAATTAAGAATAATTAGGTCAATATTATAGGAGATTTGAACAAGCTTTCAAAATATTAGCTATATGAGCAATGAAAAATTGGATTCATGAGAGGTTGTAATAAAACAAAGAAACACTAACATAGAAAATTTTAACTTAAATATAAAATTAATAAAATAAAACATAAGAATTAATAAACTAACCTCAATTATTATGTCGAATACTTTACTTGCCACACCAATCTCTAAAAAAGATGTTTGACATTAAATTAAGAAAAATTAAGTGCCACAAAACATAGGAATTAATGTAAACATAATAATTAATAAACTAAAACAGAGGAAGTGATAAACTAACCTCAATTATGCCGAAAACTCTAACTTCAACTTTATTGAGTTTGTCACAGAAGAGCATGAGACCATAGGACTTCAAATAAATGATTATGGCAGGCCAACTTCTAACTCTAACGTGAATGAAAGAAAAAAATTGTTCGATAACTTTGCTGGAAAGTTTGATCCCATGTGGTATTAGAATCCTATCTAGTATATATATGTATATATTTATATATATATATGTGTGTGTGTGTGTGTGTGTGAAGGAATTCAAAATATTTTAGAAGTCTAATAAGTAGGAAAGACAAAAAAAATATATGTATATGTATCACCGAAAAATTATCAATATGTGGTATTATAATTTTAGTAGAGTTTGTACAATTGAATGGAAATGAAAGAATGTATTGTCATAGAGATAAAATTTATATACATATATATGATGGAATTCAAAATATTTTAGAAATCTAATAAGTAGGAAAAACAAAAAAATATATGTATATGTATCACCCAAAAATTACCAATATGTGGTATTAGAATTCTAGTAGAGTTTGTATAATTGAATGGAAAAGAAAAAATGTATTATCATAGAGATAAAGTTTATCTATCAAGTCATAGAATAAAGTTTATCAAAAAAATATGTGAGTATAATTGACTTTATGGTAATAATTAAGGGTGAAATAAGAAATCAAAAGTGTTTCACACATGCTGACATTTATAAATAGTATAGATAGATAGACTAGTTGATGTACACGTGTTTTGCACGTGGACAATCTCATTGTGAATATTTTGTTTAGCATCAAAATTAGAAAAAGTGATCTTGACATTGCAAATAGCTGAAGTAAGCTCAATAAAATTGTAATTTTAAATTCTTTTTTGGGAGGTGAGGGACCAAAAGTTGGAAAATTTTCAATCTCTATTTGCTTGACCCAAAATAAATAATATTTTTCAAAGGTATATAAACCAATGTCGTTTCAGATTTTTTATTGTTCAATATAAAACTCAATGAGCAAACCTCTGATGCAAAAATCCAATCAATTAGTGTGATTATTGCAATTCTAACACCTTAATTTGACTTGCATTAAGTAAAAATAATATAATTAAATTCAATAAAATAGTATCTATATATTATTCGTTATTTTGTAAAATCTAATCATATTTGGCATTGTAAATATACACCAAATGAAGAGATAGACTATCTAACACGTGGTTATATAAGATACATGGAGGATCACAAAATCTTACTTTTCTAGCTACTTGTTGTTCAATGTTTTTGCAAATTTTTTGAAATATTTTTTCCAATATAGAGTGTAAAAAACAATAATAAAGAGTTGAAGTTGAAAATAATTGCGTAACCATCAATATATAAGGACAAGACCACAAGCTCTTTTTATTTTGGAAAAATTGCAAGCCCCCACACATAAATAGGGGTAGAGGTGATTACCTAGTAATCGAGTTCTACGATATAAACAGGACACATTCACATCAAACAAATACAACAAGTGATAATATTTTTTTAGCAATCCTAGAAATCCAGTAGGAAAGAGAGAAAAAGTTTTCAAATTTTTTTGTAGTTGTCATAAACTCTATTTTTTTCATGTTCATAAAACTCAGACATCAACTTAGGAGAACATTTTCAAGCTTTCTTGTACTCACAAAAAACTTTTGGCCTAAAAAAATTAAAACCTTAAATAAATTCATGTGATTAGAATTAGTAGACCCAAAAGTTGCTGAGTCCATTATATGGAGAAAAAAAAAAGGTGGCAATTTACTATTTTGTTATTACTTATAATTATATGAGCACCATTAGAGTTGAAATCAATAACTAAAGTTGAAATGAATAATTTAAGGAGATAAAATAATAATAAAGGAGTGTGTAATTAATTGGATAAGATGAAAGAAAATTGATCGGGGGAATTATATGCTTTATAAAGGATATTATAGTCAATTAAAATTTTTTCACTCAACTTCATTTTATTAGTAGTATAGATATAGATATAGATATAGATATATATAGGAGTTCTAATAAAACAAAAATCTAAAATATAGGAAAATCAAAACTCATAATAAATCCTCTCCATCTTTTTAAGGATATGCTTCAAAATTTTTGGAAGCTTTTGAAATTTGATAACTAAAATTAAAGAATTTCGATTTTACATTAGATATAATTTGGTGACGTATATGTGTGTATATATATATATATATATATATATATATATATATATATATATATATCCACACACACACACACACACACATATATACATATAATACTATGAAGTCACACTATGATGCCTAGTTTCTATTACTCCTACATTGGTTTGATACATTTTATTGATACTATTTAAATTTGTGTGATTCTTAAACCCTAGTTTCTATTACTCCTACACTATTTTGATACACTTTAATTTCATAAACCCTTTAAAATGTATTGATACAGTGTATCAAAACAGTGCAGGAGCAATAGAAACTAAACTTCATAGTGTGACTTCGTATTATTATATGTGTATATATATACACATATATCTTAGTGATTTCTAAGATAAGATAATTAAAATTTCATAATTTTCGTTGTCAAATTTCAAAGTTTTCAAAAAACTTTGAAACATATCCCTAAAAAAATGGAAAAGATTTATTATAGGTTTTGATTTTCCTATATATATATAGGGGCAAATATGTCAAAAAAAAATCACAAAAAGTTAAATTGTGTTCTTGGACATAATTAAGTTCTAAAAATAAGGATTTTATGACCTAATATTAAGAGTTGTGTATTTTTTGACAATTAAGTCTAATTTTGTGTATCCTTTTATAATCTTCCCATTCTATTTTTAGTAATATAGGATGAGTAGGTGAGTGTCAAAACCCATCAACATAGGGAATCTAAATTAAGGTTGAGGCTAAATAGGAATGTCAATTTTGTGCGCCACAGACGAATGGGTGGAGGTCGAGTAAAAATAAGCATGTAAAGGGTCGTTTGGTTTGTGTTTTTTATTTTTGTTTTTATTTTTTAGGAAAAAAAACGTATTTGGGTGTGTGTTTCTATTTTATATAAAATAAGTTGTTTTGAAAAAAAAGGCCCAAAAAAAAAAGAAACCAAAAAAAAAGAAGATGTTATCAAAAACAAGGAAAATGGAAACAACACATGCGAGGGGGCTGGGGGAGTTAATGAGATCTAGACTTCGAGTTTTCTTAGCAGCAAAACACATCTTTTTTGTTGAAGTATAAAAACCTATTCCATTCTCTCTCTATCTCCTCTCCTGTATCAGACGAATGCCTCCTTCTTCCATCTGAAGAACCATCGCTACCTCTATTTGATCGATCACTGTGTCCCTCTCCATTGCTGCCTCCGTCTTTGCTTCCATCGCCTTTCTCTCTCACCTTTGTCCCTCTCCATCGCTCTCCATCACCCTTTGTAAAACTCGGGTAAATTTAAACTTTTTACGAAAAATGACAAAACTGTAATTTGTCACTATAGTGCGGGTTGAAACTTATATTTTTCTAGATCTCGGATGACAAAACGGACCTCCCCGTTGAATTCGCCTCACGAAACTTAGTTACTCAGATAATTTTTGTCAAATTTCAAGATAGTTGAATTTTTTATGTTTTATGAGACAATTGGGTGTCAGGTGATCTTACAAATGTCCACAAAAATAAATTTTATAAAATTTCATTATAGTTGAAGGAAAGTTCAAATAAAAATAATTTGAACTTAAACTAAGATGAAATTAAATCGTTTCGGGTCAAAAATGGACCCAGAAATGGGGAACGTGCGGTGCGATATGGACCACGCAATTAAAGAGTATAAATAGGGGAGAAATATCTGATTTCTCCCCATTTCTATCGGTTGGCACACGTTAGAAGAGAAAGAGAGAAGAGAGAAAAGAAAAATAAAAATTTCTACCTTCTCCCTACAATCTACGGAGCTCCGTTGGTTGAATCGACATGGACCAAGAGTTAAAGTTGATCACCTCGACGAGGGCTACGCAACCATACCAAGGACGAAGGATTTCATCGAAGATCCAAGGAGAGGGTTTTGGAGAAATCAAGGATTTTGGGCTTGGGAGGTATTCTTGAAGGTTCTACTCTTTGTTTTACGCTTCGAGAGGTAGGGTTTCCTCCTAATTTTTTTGGTTTATTTCTAACCAATGGTGTCCATAGGAAATGGTTAGGTATATAGAATTTGCCTATTGTTATGGAAATGAGGAATGGGTGTAGAAATGACTTAAACCGATTTCTAGTTGAATTTGGTATAGGGAAATTATTTGTATAATTTCTTGGAACTTGTTATTATGTGGGCAATTTTGTGTGATAACATGATTGGTGCCTTGAAAGGTGTTTGCTAAATGCCTATGTGAGAACTAAGTTTGTTATGGCATGAATGATGCTTGTGATATTGTTGTTGATATATGCTTAGGATATATTGACGATGTGATAGATTTTGGTGATTACATGCATATGATATAAGTTGTCATGGAAGATGATGATATACAGTTTAAATTGCTCATTGGCATTCATTGCATTTTGAGCATAAAAGTTGGCATCTCATTCATGGGCATTAGGTATGAGTATGGGTGAGTGTTCATGGTTTAATCAAACATTTCTCTTGGTGCTTGATAAGTAGACTCGGGAAGGTTGGATCGAAGATCCGGCCGAGTTGCATGCTACATGAAAAACTTGTGTCGGGAATAACAAGAAGGGGTAGATTCTCCCTCGAGTGAAAGACCTGACTACTTGGTTCATACACTCCCCTGTGATGGAATTCCGAAAAAGTGTAATGGCGTACGAAGCTAGCGGTGTGATTCCAAAATTTGATACCCAACAAAGACACATGATTTTGTTTGTAAAATACTCATTCGATAGATAATATCCAACAATGATTTGATTTTATAATACGTGCATTGCATTGTATTTTAGGAATCGCTGAGGACTCGGGTTAAAGTGTATGAGTGAGTATCATCTCATATCATGACATGACATGGTAGAATTTCCATCTTGAATTTCATGTTCTTGATTGGAATGGATAATGGTTGTTGATAGTTGCATGTACACATTTCATATGCACTTAGGTTGGGGAGTAGCCTATATAGGAGATACTCTATTAAGTGTAGCTCATTATACGGGAAAACATTTCAGGTGGGGATACACGCCTGTGGACGGCTCTTATTCGGGGCCTCGAGGATGAAGAGAGGCCGACTTTTGGCATTTAATCCATATTTTGTAAAACATTGTGAAATTTATGTTTTGGACATGTAGTCTTTTGAAAAATGATTATAATGGAACTTGTTTTAACTGTATTTGATGTACAAATATATGTTATATGAGTTTGGGTAGGTTTAAAATGGATTGAAAATTGAAAACAGGTGAAACAGGCAAAATTGGACAAAGCCTACCGGTACAGCCTATCGGTACAACTTGGTCCAGTAGGCAAACCCTATTGGTAGAAACTTTCCAGTAAGGTCACCCTACCGGTAGGCCTTCCAAAAATTTAAAAATTTAAAATTATTTTGTTATGCTTTTGGACTTTAAGTTCTTTGGTCCCAAGGATATAAATGAACATAAAATAAAGATAAATGGTGATATGTTGGACTTGGTTGGGTCAAATGACAAAATATGCATGTGTGATACGCGTGGGTAATAATCCCGGTTAAAGGGATTCTATTGACGTGATTTTGGATTGGGCGGCAATCAAGGGTATTTTCGCGGGTTGACGGATGGTCAACGGTTGACAAAGGACCACCGATTTTAGGAGCGCCACAGCTTGGTGTTAGAGCATAGATATACGATTTGCCTAGGACTTAATGGGCATGAGTTTATACCATTGCTTTCATTGTGCATTTCATGTTATGTGCTTAAATTGCTATGTGTTATGTGCTATGTGTTTTGTGGATTATATGCATGGTGAAATGTATATGGAAAGGAGAAACACTAGGGTTAGAAAACATAACTTGGGGTTCGAAAAAAGGGATGAACAGGGTAATTCAAGGTGTAAATGTCTCTACTAGTGAGACAAGGAGAGAAATCTCAAAGTTTATACTTGATTCCTATCTAGGGATACTCTGTGAGGTTCTATTGCTATCTAACATATGTGTAGATGACAAATCGAGGAAGGGGACATCAAGGCGGTGGGTGGAACAACAATCAACCACCACCGGCCTTTGACTTTCAAGCCTTTGTGGAGGTTATTGGTGCTGCGGTTGCTACCATTGCACAGACTAGTCCTACGGCTGCTACCATTGCACAGACTAGTGTAAATGTGGGCCAAGGAGGCTCAAGTAACCTACAGAAGTTTAAGGCACACAAGCTGCCGAATTTCGTGGGAGGGGCAGATACGATGATGCTAACCATTGGTTCCTGCAAGTTGACAAGATTTTAGAGGCTATGGAGATTACCTTCGATGCCACTAAAATAAGGCGAACAACATTTCAGCTGGAAGGGAAAGCCAAGCGATGGTGGGATTGGGCTAAAGCCTTGAAGAACTTGGAAGCAACAATATGGGGAGAATTCCGAGAGCTCTTACATGGGCAAATATTTTTTGGCGTCTGTCCGGCAAGCTAAGGCTCGGGAATTCCTGGACTTGAGACAAGGGACTTTGACGGTCTTAGAATATGTGGCTAAGTTCACGGAATTAGCCTGCTTCATTGATGATTACATGGCCATAAACATGACTAAGGTGAAAAAGTTTGAGGATGGTCTGAAATTGTTCATCCAGGGTAAAATTGTGGGTCACTGCCTACAAAACTTGGATTCGATGGTCACGACAGCTATGACCATTGAGAGAGAAGTTGGGGATGCACGAAACATCCGGGAAGTGGGTGTTGAAGATAAGAAGAATGAGGGTTAATCTTCTTCAAGTTCGGGGAAGAGGCAAAGGACTTCGACTCCACAGGACCGCGACTATCAAGGCCAAAGCCAAGGCCAATCTTCCCAAGGCGAGAGAAACCAGAGGCCTTCATACCAGGCAGGTTAGATGACTTGCTATCATTGCAATTAACCTGGTCATATGAAGCGGGATTGCCCTCAAAGGCAGGGATCCCAGAGTTATGTGGCTTCTCAGTCCCAGTCATCAGTGGGGCAGCCACAGATATACCTTGTCCCTCCCTACCCCACCATGGGCCAAGGAATTTAGTACTAGTTTCAAGGTGCTGCACATGCCCCTACTACTTCACAAGCGGGAACTCTGCAATCAGGCTAGATAGGCCAGAACATGGGTTGAGGTCGAGGATAGGGCTCACAAGCAAGGACTTTAGGGACCCAGGGATGTGTCTATACCATTATGCCTCAGATTGACCTAGCAGATCAGTCAGTTATTCAGAGTACATTTCTACTCTCTTGCTTATGGGCAAGGATATTATTTGACACTGGTGCATCTCATTCTTTAATTGCTGCATCATGTGTAAAAGATTTGAGCTTAGAGGTCAAAACCTTGGAAGAGCCTTTGCATGTGAGTTCTCCCCTAGGAGTTAGAGTGAGTGTTAATCAGATATGTCAGAGATATGAGTTAGAGATCTCAGGGATTCTAGTCACCGTAGACCTTAGGGTCATGGACATGTTGGAGTTTGATGTCATCCTTGAAATGGATTGGTTGGTGGCACACTGAGTCATCATTGATTGTGATCGTAAGAGGGTCACTGCCTACACCCCGGAGGGTATTTGTTTCAAGTTCCAGGGGAAAAAGCATAACGTTTTACCCTAAGCCGTGTATGACTCTCGTTGGCACGGTCAGCTGATGGGTTGGCTAGCAAGCCTTACCCTAGAGGATGAGGTGAGACAGGAGTTCGGTCTACCTCGGGTGGTTTGTGAGTATGAAGATATTTTTCTAGATAAATTATTGGGATTACCTCCACATAGGGAAGTAGGCTTCACCATTGAGTTGTACTCCGGTACATCGCCTATTTCTATGACTCCACATAGGATGACGCCTGTTGAGTTGTAAGAACTCAAGGTCCAATTACAAGAATTATTGGACAGAGATTTTATTAGATCGAGCATTTCACCTTGGGGCGCTCCGGTGTTGTTTGCCAAGAAGAAGGACAAGATCCTTCGACTATGCATAGACTATTGGTAGTTAAATAGGGTTACTATCAAGAATAGGTACCCTTTGCCAATGATTGATGATTTATTTGATCAACTGAGAGGGGCGCGGGTCTACTCCAAGATAGATCTTCGCACCGGTTACCATCAGTTGAGGGTTAGGGAGACGGATATCTCTAAGATGGCGTTTAGGACGCGGTACGGGTATTTCAAATTCACAGTGATGTCATTTGGGTTGACAAATATCCCGGCAGCATTCATGGATCTCATGCATAAGGTGTTCCAACCCTACCCAGATCAGTTCATCGAGGTCTTTGTTGATGACATCTTGATCTACTCCAAATCTGAGGAGGAGCATGAGGGTCACGTGAGGATTGTTCTCCAGACCTTGAGAGACCATCAGTTGTGCGCCAAGTTTAGCAAGTGTGAATTTTGGCTAACCAAGATGAAATTCTTGGGGCATGTAGTGTCTACTTCGGGTGTATCCATGGACCTAGTGAAGGTTAAGGCAGTCATGAATTGGGAGAGGCCGAAGTTAGTCTTTGAGATACGTAGTTTCTTGGGATTGGTAGGGTACTACTGGAGGTTCATTGAGCATTTCTCTCGATTAGTTGCACCTATGACCAAGTTGACCCGAAAAGAGGTCAAGCTTGAGTGAAATAATTCATGTGAGAAGGCATTCCAGGAGTTGAAGAAGAGACTTACTTTTGCTCCTATTTTGATAGTTCTGGAAAGGGTACAAAGGTACAAAGTGTATTGTGATGGCTCGAAGGATGGACTTGGTTGTGTTATGATACAATTAGGAAAGATGGTGGCTTATGGTTCTCGACAGTTAAAAAATTACGAGCAGAACTATCCTACGCACGACATGGAGTTGGTGGCCATAGTCTTTGCCTTGAAGTCTTGACACCACTATCTATACGGTGAGCAGTTTGAGATGTTTTTGGACCATAAGAGTCTGAAGTACATCTTTACACAACGAGACCTCAACATGAGGCAACGTAGGTGGATGGAGTATCTGAAGGACTATGGCTTCACTTTGCATTACCATCCCGGTAAGGCAAATGTGGTGGTTGATGCACTTAACCTGAAGTTACAGGGAGTCTTGGCTAGAATGGCTTCCCAGGAGTGGCAGATGCTCAAGACCATGGGATAGTTCGGGCTACGCTACATGGGTCAAGCTTAGGACACTTTGGGGAGTTTGGTGGCTATGCCTTCCTGACTGGGTAGAGTGATCGAGTCCCAGGGACAAGAAACGGAGATATTGTCCATCAGGGACCATGTACGGTCAGGTACAGGTGATGAGGGCTGGACCATGCATACGGATGGTAGTCTTCGGTTTAAGGGAAGGATTGTGGTTCCCTAGTTTGCGGAGCTGAGAGAGGAGATCCTTAGAGAGTTCCATTGCTCCCATTTTGCAGTGCATCCAGATGGCACGAAGATGTACCATGATCTTCATCGTTAATACTATTGGAGCGGGATGAAGAGACACGTTGGGGACTTTGTTAGTTGATGTCTCACGTGTCAGTAGGTTAAGGTTGAACACCAGAGACCAACAGGGTTACTTTAGCCTTTGGAGGTAGCTAAATGGAAGCGGGAGAATGTCATGATAGATTTTGTGACCCACTTGCCACGAACATCGCGAGGGCATGACGTGGTATGGGTGATAGTGGACCGACTTACAAAGTCGGCACACTTTTTGGCTGTGCAGATGACCTTCACACTAGAGGAATTCTACAGGTTATACGTACGAGAGATTGTCCGGTTGCAAGGGGTGCCCATATCTATAGTATCGGATCGGAATCCCAGGTTTATGGCTCATTTTTGGGAGAGTTTCCAACAGGCCATGAGACTCAATTGATGATAAGCACAACTTTTCACCCCTAGACGGACGGACAGTGGAGAGGGCCATTCAAATATTAGAGGACATACTATAGGCATGCGTTGTAGATCTCAAGGATAGCTAGAAAGAACATTTACTCTTAGTGGAGTTCGCCTACACAATAGTTATCAGGTGAGTATTCAGATGACACCCTATGAGGCACTTTATGGGAGACCTTGTCGTTCTCTGATTTGTTGGACAGAGGTAGGAGAGAGACCCTCTACTGGTCTAGAATTGGTTAGAGATACCTCGGAGAAGGTGGACTTAATACAGAAGCGTTTTCTTACGGCTTAGAGTCGACAAAAGAGTTGCGTCGACAGACGGCGGCGACCTTTAGAGTTTGAGGTGGGAGATCATATCTTCTTGAAGGTGATGCCTAAGAGAGGAGTGGTCAGGTTTAGCAAACGGGAAAATATGTTGTCGAGGTATATCGTGCCCTTCGAAGTACTTGAGAGAGTTGGTACAGTTGCTTACCGATTGGCGTTATCGCCAAATTTATCAGGTGTTCATGCAGTATTCCATGTCCCCATGCTTCAAAAATACACCCCAGATGAGACTTTGAGGAGGGACCGGTGCATATCATGGATACCCGGGATCAGGTTTTGCGAGGCAAGACCGTGAGGCTAGTAAAAATGCTGTGACAGCATTGAGGATGGAGGAGGTGATATGGGAGCGCGGGGACATTATTCGTACCAGTTATCCTTTCTTATTCGAGTATGGAGGTACATTTTTTTGTAGTTATAAGTATGATATTACTGTTGCATATGCATGTGGTTGAATGTGCATGTGGTTGTGAATTTCGAGGACGAAATTCGTTTAAAGGGCGAAGAATGTAAAATCCGGGTAAATTTGAATTTTTTACGAAAAAGGGCAAAACGGTAATTTGCGACTATAGTGCGCGTTGAAAATCCATATTTTTCTAGATCTCGGATGATGAAACGGATCTCACCGTTGAATTCGCCTCGCGAAACTTAGTTTATCCAGATAATTTTCATCGAATTCTAAGGTAGTTGAATTTTTCACGTTTTACGAGATAATTGGGTGTCAGCTGATCTTACAAATGTCCCCAAAATTTTTTTTTATAATTTTCTTATAATTGAAGGAAAGTTCAAATAAAAATAATTTGAATTTAAATTAGGATGAAATTAAGTCGTTTTGGGATAAAAACGAACCCGAAAATGAGGAACGTGCGGTGCGACGTACACCACGCAATTAAAGAGTATAAATAGGGGAGAAATATCTGATTTCTCCCCATTTCTATTGGTTGGCACATGTTAGAAGAGAAAGAGAGAGAAGAGAGAAGAAAAATAAAAATTTCTACCTTCTCCCTACGATCTATGGAGCTCCGTTGGTTGAGTCGACTTGGACCAAGAGTTAAAGTTGATCACCTCGACGAGGGCTACGCAACCATGCTAAGGATGAAGGATTTCACCAAAGATACAAGGAGAGGATTTTAGAGAAATCAAGGGTTTGGGCTTGGGAGGTATTCTTGAAGGTTCTACTCTTCGTTTTACGTTTCGAGAGATAGGGTTCCCTCCTACTTTGATTTATTTTTAACCAATGGTGTCCATAGGAAATGGTTAGATGTATAAAATTGCCTATTGTTATGGAAATGAGGAATGGGTGTAGAAATGGCTTAGACCAATTTTTAGTTGAATTTGGTATAGGAAATTATTTGTATAATTTCTTGGAACTTGTTATTATGTGGGTAATTTTGTGTGATAACATGATTGGTGCCTTGAAAGGTGTTTGCTAAATGCTTATATGAGAATTAATTTTGTTATGGCATGGATGATGTATAACATGCTTGTGATATTGTTGTTGATATATGCTTAGTGATATATGACTGTGTGATGGATTTTAGTGATTCCATGCAGATATTGTAAGTTGCCATGGAAGATGATGGT
>CAUOFW020004879.1:0-29444 GCA_963454935.2 Ilex paraguariensis | reverse complement strand
GGCTTGGTCATTCAGAAAGGGATCAGAAAAGGCATTGTCCAGGAGAATCATGTCTAAAGTGCCTGTTTACTGCTTCCTGGAGCATATGTTTGAACTACACACTCAAATGGTCTACATGTCTGAGCTTAAAGAGATCGGTTTTACGGAATTGATCATGGGTATGTTCTATATTCCTCATGATTTAGCTACTACAGATTTTTTTTGTGTACCGACTAATGATTGCTTTGCTCAGGAAATGACTGAGAATGCCATCAAGGAAGCTTCGTTTTAAGATCGACTGTTTGGCCCAACTCCTTTCTATGCCCCTTTTAATCATGTGGGGAAATTTGCAAGGATGCATGTATGGTGATTTGATATTGGGTCCGTTTTCGCCTGTTTATTTCGTGAGGCATTTGGGTGTCACTACCTCTATTCGATGAGGGGAATGACTAAGAAAATCAAATTCAGAAATATATATTATTGAAGCGATGGATGCTTTAGTGTTATTAGTTATTGTGTATTGATTTAATACGGAAAGAAAAGAGCAAATATTTGACATTGTTGACAATATTGATAATAAAACTTATGAAAGATAGTCATTTTTCAAACTTTAACTAATGCAAAAAGACAGCAGGTAATTCCTAAATCCACGAGCATTACTACTAAATTTGATTTGGGTTGGACTATATTGGAGTTTTTAACCAGGTTTACTATGCGGGTCACAGTAATACATAGACATGCATATAATAGTAGTAAAAAACAGAAGGAAATGAAAACCAGAACAACCAACCCATATGGCTTCATCTTGGTCCTCTTATATCCTAGCCTAAGTACAAGATTTTAAGTACCGGTAGACCCCTACCAGGAAAGATTAATGAACCTAAAGTTCCAGGCATAAACAATGAAATCATGTCATATCACCATCTCTACAGGTCAAAGGCGTCCCGATGTCGAATTTAATTGCTGCATCTGTACCTGCCCAACAGGGGTGCTGCGAATCATAACAAGTCTATTATCATGTAATTCTATGGATGGGGTAGAAACCCATACAAGAACACCTAAGAAGTAAGAACCAAAAACAGTGTACACAATGTATCAACAAGGGCTGACACTGTTAGATAAATAAGAAGTAAGGCGTGAGGACAAGACAAGCATTGAACTTGAGGAAGTTGGATGCAATGCAACAAAAAAAAAAAAGAGTGCATTAAAATTTAAAATGATGAATGAAGTGTAATTCAGAAGCAACCGGGGCTTCTGCCTTCATAATTCAACTAGAGATAATCCGTTGATAGTAAGTTGAAAAATATTGTAAGGGAAGCCACCGCAGATTTGAACGTATCACTAATGATAAATCATGCGGTTCTGTGAGTAAACCTATAACACATGAGCTTCTGTGGGTTGGAGTTGGCCCATAAGCAATGAAGATGGTATAAAAAATTCGCATAAGCCAAAGAACAGGCGATATGGGTTCATTCACACGAGGAAATAAAATACAAGCTTCATTGAGCACAAGTCGCAGAAAGATGTGACCACAACGAGAATCCAGATTTCATTCCCCTGACGATCATTTGGAGCCACAGAAACTATAGCAGTCGATAATTTACCTCAAGAAAATGACGAGAAGTCATTTGAGAAGTAAAACTCCCACTCAGGCAAAGAGCTCCCCATGCATTGTGCTCATTTTGTTAGATACTTGGCATGTGGAAAGAAGCAAGTCCTCACAAGCTTCCTTGCAGTTGGTTGAGGAGCATTTTAGCATCCTCATCATCATTATCACCATCGTCATCATCAGTTCTACCTTTTTCCATTGGCAGTTGATTGCCAGTGGCCATCCCATTAGACCCGGGGATACATGACATATAAGCTTCATCTTCAAGGCAGCCCAGTTGTCTCAACAGCCCAAACAAATCCTCCTTACTCACCATATCAGCATCTTGCTCGCAGAGCTTGAGAATGGAAGACACATTTACAGGCTTTGGTCTCCAGTTCTTTGGTCCCTCCGCTGAAATGGCCTTTTTTAAGCAAGACAAAGCCTCAGAAATCATACCCTCTCTGATACGGCTTTCTGACAAAATCTCCCATGTGCTTGAATTCGGTTTTCCTCCCACTTCAACCATTTGGTTAAAGAAGGCCTCAGCTTTCTCCAAAAATCCATTCCTAACATACAAACCCAACAGTAGATTTCCTATTCTAGGGTCATATGCATTCTTAATTGACAGCCATTCCTCATAAATCTTTTCTGCCACTTCAATATCACCCAGCCTAATGAAAGAAGAGATCACAGCATGGTATCCCAAATTTGGAACATAGGGAAAAGTTGATTTGTAAAGGTTCCACATCCGGTTAACCTCCCCCTTGTTACCAATAGTACCATAATGACTAATAAGATAATGATAAGGCATTCGATCCCGACCAGTGATTCTGCTCTCAATGTTCTTTAAACAGTCTTTGGCTTTTTCTAGTTGCCCATGCTTAATGTATATTGTGGCCATTGTGCTGAATGTAGTCCAGTTGGGGTTAATGGTCCTGTCCAGCTTCATCTGTTCGAAAACTTGTTCCATCTCTTCTGCAGATCCTTGGGATCCACGGGATGATAACCAGATGTTGTAGGTATATATGTCTAATGGTATATTTTTCTCCATCATCTCCTGAACCATTGTGTCAACTTTATCATAATCTTTTAGGTTCATGTAGAGAGTCATCATCACATTGAACGGAAGGGCATGGCTGGCATAATCTCTATTTCTCATTTGATCAATTAAATATTCAGCCTTGTCTCTCATTCTGGCGCGCACATATGCATTCAAAAGAGACCCATATGTCCGTTTGTCCTTTAAGGCACCTGGCAACTTCATGAAGTAATCTTCAGCACTTGAAATTCCATGCACTTTGGCAATTAGATCTAACTGAATTGCAGCGTCACTAGTGGATATTTTAAACCTCTCCCCTCTGTTGTTCATCCACTCGTACACCTGCAGAATGTGTGAAAAGTTCATTGCTGCTCACCTGGAATTGCATGATGAATGATAGAAAATACCACAGCTTAAAGATTTTAAGCTCATCCACCAATTCCAGTTTTACAGCAATTACAAGAAAGAATATAGAACCAACACAACAACTTTCTAAGCACCCAACTACAAGAATTATTTCGTGCTCCAACAGCCATAGCATATAATAAGTTTCAGAAGCATACTAGTTAGAAAATAGCTTTATGTTTGAGCCCTCCTTTTATTAAGAGGTTCTAAATTGCATAACAAATTCACATTTGCACCTCTTATCTTCCAAAGCTAAGAAACAGATAAAACAAAGGGTTCGAATCTATTTACAATAGAAGCATTTAACTCCTGGATTACATCAGAAAACCATTTCCACCGCACATTTTTGTTTGAGCTATCACAATCAATGCAAGTTTGTCCCCATATTTTTTGAATGCAAAGAAACTTATAAAATGATTCAGGGGGCAAGGTATCTACAAAAAAGAAAAAAAAATCACTTTTAGAAATGATTCCATAAAAGGGACAAATACTGCTTTCTGTATATAAAGCATCCTTTAGGGTATATGTCTCAACCCACATAATCATGTTGTAAATTGAGGGAATCTACTTTTGGTGTTGCTCTGTATTCTTAGATGGAGGTTCCTTGACAAGATGGTCACAAGCAGTAATCTTTTTTAAGGCCATGTGACTTTTTACTACAATTCATTTTATGTCAAGAAGTTACAAGGCTTGCCGCAAAATTCTCGTAGTAGTATTTCTCTGACCAGAATTGGCAGTTTGGCACCAATCACATTCACTCATCATGCCCCAATTTTTAAACCTAATACTAAATATTATGCATAAACCAATCAACTTAGGGATAAGACCTTGATATGGACTCCAACGAGTTTATAAAGTTTTAAAAAATGGGCATAAAGCAAAACACACATAAAACCCTCACCCTTAAAAAACCTATGTATGTCGCAATAGGTTAACTAAATGGCTTCAGTCAGTATGCTATTGGTGGCTACAGGAACAAGGGAGATAGTTCTTTTCTCTGTTTTAAGGGATAAGGCGAAAATAGTTTTCATCTTCTCAAATAGCTGAAAGTTAAGGAACCACGGATACGTATACAAGATATGGGTACGATACGGATACGACGATACGACCAAATTCCAAAAAAATAGGATATGGGTACAGTCAAGATGCGTCTATAAATATATATATTTTATATTTATACTATTATATAATGAGTTGATAGCTATAATTTTTAGTAATTCTTTAACAATAATAAACAACATCAATAATTTTTATTTTTAAATGTTACCGATCGTCTTATTATAGTACATCTACAGAGTGAACGTGATTAATTAAAGAAATAAGAACTAACATTTAACTAAATTGTTTGCTTAGAAGTATTTGTTATTAAGACTATAGAGTAATTAACTCATTTATACTATTTGAACATGTGATAATGTATAATACTTAGAAAACTCTCATGTGTCTTCAAAATCATATGAATTTTTGTTGATGTATTGTATTGTACGTGAAATCAAATGGAAATGGTAGAGATTAAAACTAAAATTACACATACTTCTTCGCATATAAAAATATTCGTAAAGTGTCCGTATATTTTATTTATTATTGGATACATTTGGTGTTTATCTGATACGTATTTTCGAGTATCTGATGAGTATTGTACCTGACAGGTATCTGATATGGATACGTTGAGATTTACGAAATATCCATGCTTCATAGTTGAAAGTATGTCCTAATTGTAATTTTTCCTAGGAATTTCTTTGGTTCTTCATGAGCCAATCCGAATGTCATAAAGAAACTTCCCAATTATATTGATCTTATGTCACTGGAATTCTAAGAAATGTCAGACACATGAACAAGAAAGAAAAGAATCTGAATGTTACCTTCGCTGGTGGTTCCGAAGTTGAAAATGGATAAATTTCAGCATGGCTCCAACTTTACAAAGGGGTACGTAATTACATAGTGCTATGGCTTAATGTTCCGACAAGCAATTGGGTATGGGATAGAATATAAGGGCAGTCACGTTGTTCAAATAATGCAAAAGGATATGCATTTACCCCATCCACCTCTCCTAATACCTTAACAAAGAACAAACTGGGTTATAATATTAAACCACCTTTCCAACTAAAGACATCCCAGGCTTTTGGTCTTTTTAATTATTTGGCCTAATTACTTGGGTCGTCTCTGCATAGAACCATAATCAAGACATACAACCATATTCTTGGAGGTGAAGCCATTCCAAATTCATTATGTGCACATGTGCTAATGAAACTAATCCACCTAGTCGACGAGGTCATAACCAGTGTTAAATCTTTGAAATTCATTAGTTCATGATGCAATGCAAGAATCCACCAAACAACACTCCTAGTAAGGTATGCTAGAATTCATAATCCTATGACCGCATCATTTTTTTTTTAAAAATAAAGTACAAGGGATTACTGAAACGCATGAATAAGAGAATAACCACAAGAGCAAACAAAAAACTCAATAACTGTCAAGAATGAACATATAAACCCTGAATCAGTTACCTGAAACCCAAGAATCAAATTTTAGGTTTCACGAGCAGGAGAGTACCAGTATAATTTTCTTCAATAGCGGGAAAGTCACAAACAAAATCCAATGACATAAGCTCAGAACCCTATCAATCCAAACGAAGTCTAGTACATTACCAAGTAGTGAACCCATTCAAACAAAACTCACAACTATGGCCAGGCACTCATCAATGAAAGCAAATAAACAATTCAATATAATGATTTATTTCTCCAGAACAAGCCTGTAATGTCAGAACTTCCGGAAAAAGATCAAATTAGCACAAAAATTGGGTTTCACTTCAAGATCAAAATTGTCCCAATCACAGCCAAATGCACATAGATTTCAGAAAATTATCAATTACAATCCACCAATTCAACAGAATCCACAGCAAAATACCACATATCCATTAATCAAAACACAACCAAGACAACAAAAAAACAATCGATGTTTATGTATATACCTCAAGAGCAAGCTTGAAACGCCTGAACTTCCTCAACTCCTTAACAACCCTAGAAAGCTCCCATTTCGTTAACTTCTTGCCCTCATTCTCACACTGATTCAACACACCCGCCGGACCCATTTCTGGGTTCTGCATCATAGATATTCTCTTGTACACAGTGTTCCATTTCATTACTGGCCTCCTCTCATAATCAAGTGTTCCATAGCTATAAGCCTGTGATATAGAACATGTAATACCCGGATTTCTTTGGCTTGTGATGGGCCGAATAAGTGAAGAACTGGATAACCCAGAACGGAATGAGAGGGAGTAAGAGAGAGAAACATGGTGGTGGCTGTGGTGGTGAAGAGGAGTCTTTGAGGTGGTGATGGGTTGGAGTAACATCTTCTTGATTCTGGGTTCTGGGTTTTGAGAATTCTTTGGAATCAACGTTTCAAAAGCGGTTCCGAAAGGGACCGGTGGCCAATACGGGCCACAGGGCAGGGTTCTGGTTCGATGTATTTTTTTGGATAAGTCTAGGTGGAGGATATTTTGTAGGCTACAAAATTACTAAAAGATCCCCTTCCATAATTCTTATTCTAAAAGAACCCCCAAATTTTTCTTCTGTCCTTTTTTTTTTAAACCCTTTTTTACTTTTTGGATGTTCATAAATTTTCGATTTTTCAGAGACTGCACAACTCTTGGATTTTAAATATGATTAAATATAGTTAAACAACTATTAGTGTCTCAATTTTCAATTGTCCCAATTTAATCTTTTAACTATAAATTTTTGTTTTAATTAAATTTCTCCTTCAATTTTCACTATTATATCAACTAGAAACTAGTTTAATTTGAAACATTTTAACATTAATCTAATAGTGGAGATAGACAGAAGGATTTAATTGAGAGAATCTCAAAAATTCAAATCCCAAAGTAAAACTAAAAATAAAATTTATAGACCAATTATAATTTACCTTATTACTTTAAGCCATCAAGTTTTTAATTCATGTTATCTTAGTCCACTCGTACTAACTATCCAACCACTTTCGTTGCTTATTTTAAACTATTATTTTCTATTAAACCAAAGTTACATCTAGAAACTTAAAAACGGATGTGAGAAAATTGGAAGAATACGAACTAAAGTGACATAATATCCATAATTAGCATATCATTACAATATTTTACCCCGCTTAGCTTTTAAAGTTTTTTTCTTTCTATTAAGATCACCGAGAATTTTGTAGATGGAAGGTTGTCCAAATCAATTGTTTGATGGATAAGCACGAAAAGGGTCAACACGTTGAAGAAATTCCATATTGTTATACTAAGTCATGCAAAGAGAAGGTCAAACGCAATATGACTCATGGGTGATTGCAAATATCTGTTGTGTACATTGCATGGATGTGTTCAATGTGACTTTACCTTAGAGAGATTCTTAGTTATTAAATAATTAAAAACCTAAAAAATAAAAAATAAAAAAAAAAGCAAGAAGAAGAAGCAGCAGTTACTCTATACAGTGCAATTCTTTACCACTCGAGACTAAATTTTTCACATTGAAAGGATCATAACTCTTCCTGAAAACATATGTCTAGTGATTCCTTTTTACTTCATGGCCAAGCCTCTTAATTATTCCTTGTCCTGCTTGTGCTTTCCAAGGAACCTATCCAACATGGAAACATCAACTTCACCTGGATATGAGCTTATGATCTCCATCTTCAATCTTCTTAGACCAACAACAAACTCTAAAGCTTCATTCATGGCTTCTCGAGCGCCAAACAACGCATCTTGCAGTTCCTGATTCACAAGGTAGAACGATGAGATTTGACTAAGAATGCGATCGTGCCTCTCTTCATACCTCACGACTCTTTCTTCAGCAATTTCCAAGGCTTCATTTATGATCTTCAATTTATGTGTTGTGATAATTTGTTTGCTTTGGAGTCTTCTCTTGAAGCTTGGAAAATATAGGAAGAAAGATGCAGAGAAGCCAATTATGGCGAAAACTATGCGACCACAGTCCATGGGAGTTTTGTGAGAATCAAGTAGGTGTAAAGGACATAAAAGAAAGGGCAATGATTCTTTGCTTTTTCTTTGGGAAACTTATTACTTGTGCCACTTTCTTTTTCTTTTAAACTTCTTTTTTTTAATTTGTTTATATCGGTAAAATGGCTTCATTTATAAACATTTTAGGTGCTCAATACAGTACAAGACACGTATTATGGCTTCCCGAAATTTATTCATAAAAGAAATGTTCAAGAGAACAAACTACGTAATTTATAGAAGATAGTATTTTTGTAATGCGAGAAACTAAATAACTACCTTCCATAATTCCGATAGGTTAGAATGGTTTGTCTTTTTGCCTTCTATAAATTTTACCATTCCGACTAGTTCAAATAAGAGGACAAAATATGTACACTCTTGCCATCAAGTGACAAATTTAACCTACCGGCAGAGCTGAGATCATGCAAAAAAAATTTTTTTTGGTTCAACGGTTAGAAATGTTTAGATCAATTTACGTGTACATCTACTAATCCACTCTCCAGCCTGATTAAAAACTAGTCATCCATGTCGGGATTAGAATATTCTTGAAGGATAAATCACTTGTCATCTAGCCCAAGGAACTACCAAGAAACACTTTGTTCTTTCAAACCTCAACAAATCCACAGTAGGTCCCCATTTTCACATTACAAAGTCAAAGAACTCAACCCTCTTTCTTTTTCTTTTCGAAATCAAATCACAATCGAAAACATGGCTGCAAGATTTCCAAGATTTCTGACAAGGTTATGTCGGAAACCATCATATCATGGACGAACAAACACCAAGAAATCAGAAGTATCTGTAGAACTAAAAAGGAGAGAGAGAGAGAGAGAGAGAGAGAGAGAGAGAGAGAGAGAGAGAGACAATGCATACGTTGTTGACAACCTGAATCATGCTTATGGAAGCCGATCTTCTGCTAATTGTTACTAGTACTATATTACCGACTAAGAAGGCTGTATGATGGCAAATCTTCAAGCCGTATTACATCTTCTTGCAGAAGCTCCCTTTCCAGTTGACGACGAGTAGATTTCATCACCGTCTGCAGGAAATTCCAAAATAAGACATCGAAATCAAAAAACAAAAAATGAAGAAGCCAACTTAGGCAAATGAATGCAATTGAGAGTATAATGGGATTTGCAAGTCAATATGACAAATCTTATTAGAAGGTGAACATTCGAAACAAAAAATCCGAATCATTTGAAAAATAGGGATGATCATTTTTAGTGGCGATTCAACAACATTCAAACCCCCATATTATCAGCATATACCATAACCAATTCCCAATTCAATCACAATTTTGACATTTAAGGGTTACTGTGTCTACGGGTTCTCATGTATAAAAGCAGAATGCAAAATTCTAACATCTCTTTGAATGCCAATGAAGATAACAGCAAAATAAAGAAAACAAAATTCATTCATAGATGTAATCCAAAATTTGTAGCTATTTCTTTCTGACAGTATCCTTGTGATGGAAGAATACATACATTGAAGTCCATGTAAGATGCGCGCATGGCAAGCCATTGTTTGTCCATCAGCTTGAATGTGATGCAATATAGAAGGTCAAATGCTGATTCATTTTCTGACAGGCAAAAAGAGAAGTTTTATTCAGAACGTAAGTATATAAAACAATCCAAGAGAGTCCGCAAATAAATGGAACAAGTGATTGGCATCATTAAGGATTCAACTCATATGATACAGTCGAACCCACAAACAAACTTGGACTAAAAAAAATCTAGTAAGCTTATGGCAATTTGTGTTTGTATATTATACTTTAATAAATAATCTATAACTCATTCACATTTACATGAAAATGTTATGGATCTCAAATTGTTGCTAAATAGTACCTGCAAGAAACTTCAAGAAGGTCGCTCCTACCATTGTTCGTGGTTTTACTGCAGAGTTGAAGCTCAGAATTAGCTGATGAAAAGCATAAAATGTGTTCCTGTGATCCTACAACCATTTATGTTTAGAAAAAGTCAAAAAAATTCAATGTGGGCACACCATGTACAACAGTTTGTATGTACTATGTTGAGATATTTGATATCATAGGATGTGTACTATACAAACTCATCTAAGTTGTTCTTTAAATTGACGAAGATGACAATCTACTAGGAAGTCCAAAAAGCCTGCTATTAATCAAGTTCTGTAGGTGCAATAGCAATGATAGATACAAGGGATTTAAGGAAGTTACACCAAGAACTACAGAGACCAAATCATAGAGAATAAAGAGTTTCGTACTGGTAGGCAGAGAACGAAAAATTAAAAATTAAATAATTTAAATATCAGGTGTTGTAGTTTAAAAGTGATTGCTCAAACATCATATCAAGAAAGAAAAGGGCCTGAATATTATAAAACCTGCTTCGAGATCAAGCATCTGAATAAGCATGAATGTGATGTTAACACCAGCAACAGCAAATGGATATTCCCAGATGGACCGATCACCTTCCTCCTTTCGCAGAAGATCTTGGAAGGATTTCTGCAAAGTTATTTGGTCAATTTAGGAGGAACAAACATTAATACCAGGGTCTCAGAAAGTTAATTTCCCAAAAAACAAATATTAGGGTGGAAAAGGGAAACACATACTCACAAATACGCCCAATTTAGGGGGGGGGGGGACAGTAGTGCATGCAGCATTTGTGGAACCAGACACAAGGTCCCACAAATGTGTGTGCACAAATTATAAATGACACAAAACAGCAACACTTAATTAAAAAAAGTCATCCAATGATATCTTTATGCTAATTAGAAATTTTAAGCAGAGGAGAATAGAAAAACTGAGAAAATAATCTTTTTGATGCAAGTCTCCTAACATGATTTGCTCTTAGTTTCCAACTATTCACTTCAAATAGGGCATAGAAGTATTTGCATAAGAGCTCTGTATCAAAAAAGTGAAATTTGAAGGAGCTAGGCATAGGAATAATATCTTCCTTTGATATGACAGATTACATTAAGACAGATGCAAGATTTGGCCGCCCAAAGCAACAAGAAACACAAAAGAGGAAAATACCTAATAGCTAAAAGGTTTTCCAGAGCCTTGCTGATAAACCAATATGCTTTGAATTAACAGTCAACTGTATGGTTGACTCTACCCACTACTATCATTTTACTGTATTAGTTTTTAATCAATGTATTTATCTAGTGGAGTATTAATAATAAAGAGCATTAAACACTAACGAGTTTCAACATTGCACGTCTGCAACGTTATTCATTCAGTGGAATGAATTCTCACTTCCTATGACGAATTAATCATAATTTTCCCTCCCTAAAGAGCGTAGTTCCTAGTTGATCAATACAGAATTTCGGCCCTAATACATAAACAAATGATGCTGAATTGAGGCTCAACCAGGCTTAAATCGTACATGCCCCTGACTATGACAAGCAAATAAATTCCATTAGTCTTACTTTGATGGTATCCCATGCACAGTTATCATCAAGCTATCTCGTAGTTCTAAAGCGCAGCACTCAAATCATATATTTGCATTTACCACCAATGCTTGATGGTCAGCTAGCATGCTGCTGGCCCTAAGGAAAGGGAAACACAATGAATTTAAGTGCCGTCACAGAATAACTATTATCCATTTTGTACAGGAAGACCAGCATGGTCGTCCAATGTAATAAAAAATCAAAGTTGATACCAAGACAAACTAAATTCACTTTGCCATGGGATATGTGCGTGTGTGTGTAAATGAATAGAGAAAGGGGGGGGGGGAAGGGAGGGAGAGAGAGAGACACACACACACACACACTGAGAGAGAGTATAGTGGAGAATTAGACATACCGGAAAATTCGTAGCAAAATACAGCAAATTCTCGAGTGATATAAAACCACCACCCCTACAACAGAAAACCTTATGTTGAGTATAAAAGAGAAGAAAGAAAATCTGAGCACAAGAAAAAATTCACTCAAGGAAATAGAGGAAATACTAGGCTACCTAAAATCTGTGGATGGATCCTTTCCCTGCCAACCCATTTCCTTCCACTGTTCAGATATTAAATCACAAAGTTCTTCTTCAGGAAAGGCAACATTCCACAATGTCCTCAAAGCTTCCTATAATAATAGAGCAATTATAAATATTAATGAGATGACAGCGCTAATTCGAAATCCAGACAGTAGTCTATCAATACCTTATACCACAACTACTCTTAAAGGTTAACAGATATCTAACCAAGAAGTGTACCTGATGTTCAGGGATTGAACCATCATATACAACATCAATACGGCTTTGTAGCCTTTGTAAGCATTCCTCCTGATATAGCACCCAAGTGAAAGAAAACATCATGTTTGTATGCATTCCTGTCAACTACTACATTGTGCCAAAATAATTAAACCGGAAAAACGAGAAAAAAACAGTTAGACATTAACAGTTTCTGTGCTTTAATGGTTCTTGTATGATACAGATGCAGCCTCGACACATGCACTATGACTGTAACTTTATGCATGTATATATGTCACTTTACAAGCAATTCCATATATCAATGGAATACACTTATGGCCTTACTGTCAAATACTATGGTCTGCCAAAACAATTAACCCAAAAAAAAAAGAATGAGAAAAAAAGCATCAAGCATACAAAATTTCCATGCTCTAGAGGTTCTCGTATTAAACAGATGCAGCCTCTGCACATACACATCTGCCTGGCGATGAATTTGAATATACATGCTACATCTTTGTCAACAGGTAGCTCCATTGTTGTATCACTAGTAATAACCCGTGTCTAAAGACACGGTGCAACATAAAATCCGAGTGTCTAAAAAATCAATCTCATTATATCAAATAGCAATTCTTTCCAACCTTTTCTTTGATTATATAATTTGAAATTAATTTCTACCAATTATTTTTTAAAACAAAAATCGACAACTTTCTCAAAATACATGACCTCAAAAAAATATCATGTATACACTATCATATAAACAATGTTTGAAATAAAAATTGTATTGAGCCACAAATTAATCAAAAATTAAATGATCAACTGGTGATAAAAATGAATGATGTGATAGAAATGGGCGGGACAAATATGTGGAGATAAAATTTATATGCCTAGCTTTTTTATTATATAGATTGTAAATATGCAGACTTAGAAACTCGGCAATTTGCTAGCCAACTCCAATGGTTTTGAGCATCTTGTGTTCTTTTCCTATTTCCACCTATCATATTCTGATTTGGATTAATCCATAATACCTCTGTTAATTGCTTTGAAAAATCCTTCTTTAATTAACATTAGAAAACAATTTGGCATCTATGCTGTCAATACAAAAAGCGGTTAGTGACCAATGCACGCTTTTCAATGATTCAATACAATTGTTTATTTGGATATTCCACATCCATTGCAAGGTTTCATACAACCATTATAATTTACTTCCAGAATAAACTGCATCCCTAACCCTGAAAATTTAATTATTTAATTAGCAATACAAACATGTCCATATAAATTAGAAGTGTTAAAGCATCTAACTCAAATCCAATTAGTAATAACAAGAACACCTCTCAACCATATAAGCTAACCTTGGGCAGGTGGGCCCAGTCTTTAAATATAGGCACAAGCTCTTTATACACCCTCCCTTACATGAGATCCAGGTTTCCACATAAACTAACAAAAAATATACAAACTTACATACCAAAAATTCAAATTGGTGAAAAACTTAGCTCACTGATCATCCAAGTCCCAACTCCAATATCATGTTAGAACGTCCAGCTCAAAACCAATTGTTAATGAGTGGAGAGGCTCTTCAACTATATAAACCTAATTTGGGTGGCCCTAATCTTGTGATGTGAATCCAAGCTCTCTTTATAAGAAGATATGAATTTAAGTTCATAACTAATTATAACTATCCCCCCTTCATAAGAACTATCGTATAGTATCACCCCTTCTTTCCACTTCTTCAAAAAAACAAAAGAAAATTTCACACAATAAAATGACACACATGCACACAGAGAAAGGGAGACACACACAGAAAGAGAGAGAGCACAAGCTTATTGGTCACAAAGTCATCATAACAGTGTGTTAGTATAATAATCAAACTACAATAATAGACTAATGTGATACTTTGAAAAAGATGCACCAGGCAATATCACAGTAAATTCATAAGTAAATGGAGAAATGAGCAAGCATTCTAGATGGAAAAAACCTTTTTGGGACGTTACAAAGTTTAATCACTTGTCCAATGTGTAGTAAACAGAAAGGATGGTGCAAAGATAAAACACAAATCTGTGCAAACATATTGATGGCAGATAAATCAATACAATATGAATTGAAACATTCAAGCATGCCTCATAAATCATTTGGATAAAATCAGCATCATTCACATTCATCCAAAACAAAATAACAATGAATTCCTTTTAAAAAACGAGAAGTCTATTTATTCAAAAGTGAATCTCCAAATCAAATGGACATTTCTATGTCCAAAAAATGATACGAAGGAGACAGAAAGAATATGGTTTCTTAATGGCCCTTGGCGAGGACCTTATTCTCGACAATATAGTTTTCAAGACTTGATACCACGACAAAAAAAACAAAATAAATCTTTTACAAGCATATAACCTGGGCTGGGGTCAGATCAAATGATGGACGAGCATCATTCTCTCTTCCTTGAACACAGACACATGAAAGGCCTCTGCCAAGCCATGCTGCTGATCCTGCCACAACCTCTGCTGTAACAAAACAAAATCAATTTTCTGTAGAAAAGGGATCCCTCAATCTTCAAACAGGGATTTATTATGTCAACCCGATGTCATCAGAAGTACTTAAGATAAAATTAAAACAAAAATTAAAATCGAACCAGTAACAAACCAGATATCTTTCACCGTACAATGACAAAAAAGAGATAGTAGCTTATGAGCACCTATATTCAAGTTCAACCCTCAAGCATAGTTATCCTCACAAATCCCAGTTGGCTTATGTAAGGCTCCTATAATTTTGATCTAAACAACAAAGACATCTGAATATAGAAACTATTATGAAACACAAACTGAAGTAAAAAGTAAATGAATATCAGCAATAACCAACTATACCAAAACTAATATTGCTGCTGAGAAATTAGAAATGTATTATCGGCCAAAGAATCTGTGATTAGCCTGATGGCCAAGGCAAGAGTGCCTCTCCTTTGATGAAGTTACTGTTGAATGGCAAGGCCACTTGGAGATGGAATTATATAAGTACTTAAAATATAGAAGGATACCTAAAAAAATAAAAATCAAAAACTACCACACCACTTCGTCAAAAACATGCCAAAAATTATAAATAATACATAGGGCATAGTTACTGAAAAAATTAGTTTATGGTGTGTAAACAATTTTGATGTTACACAAGCTCTATCCAAGAGCAAGCCACTCAGACGAAAATTAGGTCAAATGTTTTCAAACAAAACCTCTTGACATGAATAAACAACTGTGAACCGGGAAACAATTTAGTAATGTAAATTGATTATAAAAACCCTTTATAAAGATGAAATCATCTTTACCATCATAGTATATAACGTAATTTTTACAAGGAATTACTACAGATCCAGCAAGAAGACAAGCGCATCAAAAAACCTATCCCTATCAATTCATACATTACACATGGGCGCGGCGTTGGGTTTCACCTCTATTTGTCTGTTAAAAGTGACTGAACCCTAATTACCAGAAGTTTCAAACTTATAGCCAAAACGCAGTATAATTAATTTCCGTGTAATGTCAGAGAGTCTCAAAGTTGTAGCATTCAAATATCCCACCTAAGAAACAAATGAAACAGGAAAAAGAAGTTATGTTTAAGCCTAACTGCTTATGTTGGGTATACAGTTATATGCTGTCAATGATAAAAGCTCTTAACACAAACCTTACCTTTTGTGGTATCTATTCTTGCATTTATGCATACAGACACAAATATACAGACTTAAGTGTGTGTAACTCGCAGGAATTGGTTAAGAAAACCAAATTTGAGGAGGAAATTATTACCTACAAACAGTGGACTCGCCACAAATGTCAATGCAAGTAGGCATGAAGAATAAAATTAAATCCAATTCACGGATCCAAACTTTTACAATTTACTCCTGACATAAATTAGAGAGAAAATCGCGCGAGCAAGAGGGAGAGAGGTGACACAAATTAGCCTCTAAGTTAGGTAAACGAAGAAAGTTGAAAGGGATTAATCACCCGAAGTTGAATGGCAGGTGGTGGTCGTGGTGCCTCTCTCAAGACCTTGCGGAATCCTCCGTACAGCCACAAATGATCCACCTCTATCATCCATATCCAAATTTCGGGGAAAAAAATCACCACTAATAACCTTCCGAAAGCTCTCTCATTCTATCAAACTCAGCCACCCCGAATCTCAACCAAACCACAACACCAAATGCCACAATCCAAATCGAAACCAACAAGAACTGATTCGGACCGCCGAATAGAAACTAAAAAAGTACTTCTTCGAAAACTACTCGAAGTATATGAAAAATTTGGATCGAACGATCGATCACTTCGATAGCCAATTGTTTTCTTGAAATAGAAATAAGAATGACGGTCGATTCTTGGAGGAAATGCTGCGGTTTTTTTTTTGCATAGAGTAAGAGCTAGGGTTTCATGATCTGCTCTGCAACAAGAACGCCATGATGATGAGGGAGGGGGTGCTCAGTGCTCTCACAGAATTTCGTTTCTCTCACTACTTTTCTCTCTCTATATGGGCAGCTTTAGCTAGATATAGATTCTCTCTATATCTGTGTTGGTAGGGAAGCCTTGACGAGGATGTGGAAGATTATCTATTTATTTATTATTCATTATTTTAATTTTTATGGTGGATAAAAATGTATATTTACCTTAAAATTTTTCCCACATAAGCTAAAAAAATTTAGTTTATTTTACCTAATTTTGAGATGAATAAAGAAAATTCACCCAAATATATACCAAGTGAGAATTTGAAAAATACCTTAAAACAAAGAAGAATACTAATCCATCTAAGATGCGTAGTTTTTTCTGTATAAATTTACTTTTCGACAAAGTCTTTTGAGGGTCATTAGGTTAATCGCTAACCAAAGATTAAAATTTTATTTTGAACGGTCAAAATAAGTAAAATGTTTTTCATTTTTAAAGAGATCGAAATAAATCAGTGATAAAATCAAAATTTTATTTCAAAGTGTTTCATAATATTTCAAAGAATGTCAAATTGTTTCTATTTCTTAAGTGATCAAAAAGTGCACTGAAATAAAATTTTTGATTATTGTCATAAATCTCTATGTATGTGATGTTTGATTCTTCAAAATTAGGGGATTTGGTTTGGGTGTTTTTTTTTTCTAGTAAAAAAAAGGGTGGAGACAAGGAAAAACGTCAAGGGACCACCCGATAGACTCTCACTAATGGGATCATAAAAACCCCTAACTATGTCTGGAACTTGTTTTAGTTTGAAGAGTCATTAGGGCATGTGTGTTTTTGGGTGACCTTGATTTTAATTATATCTATTGTTATGAATTTCAATTATCCATTGTTATATTAATTAAACTTTAAGAAAATGTATAGTTTATGGAAGTATCATGCAATAAATAAAACTTTATCAAACACATCATTATATATCATGGGCTACTAAGATCTCAACATCCTTTTAAGTCTCCTTTTTCTCTATATTTTTCTACTTTTTTTTTGTTAAAATAATAGAATGATGAAGTCAAAGTTCAAGGGGACAATCACATGACCTGTGGTCTCCTCCTATGACTTTGTCATCAATTCCTCCATGCCAAAGCAGAATAAGAAAAAGCAAAACCACTTTAAAATTGTCATGGGGACCAAAATTTTTTTTTATTAAAATTTTCGTCTCAACTAGTGTGGTATAGTTTTTACCATAAAAAGTAAGTGTTATTAATATTTATTGACGAATAATTCTATTTATACCTAAAAATTTAATTTAATTTATTGACATAATGATGTAGTTTGTAGAAATTATTGAATCAACACCAAATTTCAATATTTGACGGAGCTTATAGTTGAGGGGCCAATTTTATCCGTTAACACGAACCCGACACAATCCGACCCGACATAAATAAATAGGTCAAATTAAGGTTTGACACAAATCATACTATTAATGAGTACATTAGATATAAAATAATTTTTTAAGAAGTATAGTGGACAGAAATAAGAATTTTATAATTTTTTTTAAGTAGTATCATATGAGTTGTTGTCGAATTAAATAATTTTTTATAAAATATGAATATTGACACGAACCTATATGTACCAAAAGTAGCGCACGACACGAAAATAATATGATCAAATGTGACATAACATAAAAATGACACGATACAACACGATTGACATTCTTACTTACAGTCAATTCAAATATCAGTAAATTAGGTCATAATATCATTGTTCTTTAATGATAGAGATTGCGTCACATCACATCACGTTCAATGTAAAATTTGGTAAATATAAAAAAGAGTAATGCTATTTAAATTTAAAATGTTGACACCGACTATTTATTTAGTGATTATGATTGATAAAATTAATATATTATATTAATATTTTAAATCCAAATAATATTTCTAATAAAAAAAATCCAAGAGCATACATGCATGCATTAATTCACTGGGCCTTTTGTTGGCCACCTTGGAAAAGAGAAAAAAATGGTCACATGGTATGTTGGTAAAGGTGGTGCACCATGTTATGATGGGAACAAAAGTTCATTGAATTTTGACCCTACACACAAATGTCAATTGTTTTTATGATCCACAATCACTTTAATCAAGTCTTCTTTAATAGAAAATTTGTAGTACCATTTTAATTGTATAGTTATCATTGAAATAAGATATTATCGATTTTAAAATATTATGATTGATCATGACCATTGTAACTTTTAACGTAAAGTAACATCGAATTTGAGTTATTCATAATGATCACGAATAGTTCAAATCAATTGTAACTTTACACTTAAAATATATAACTTGATCTCTAAAAATAATAATTTTTTATACGATTAGGTATAAAGCCATATTTTGTTTGTCACGGGACAAATGAACGAAAATTATCAAAACTCATTGTGCTTTATAAACAAATAGCGAGTAGGCCTTCAACGATCAAATTTAGGGTGATTTGAAGTATTATTTTATTTGTATAATTGTAATTGAAAATGACATGATTGATTCCAAAATATTACGATTGATCAAGGCAATTGTAACTTTCACCGACAAAATAACAACTAATTTGAGTTATTATTATGATCACGAATAGTCAAAATCAAATGTAATTTTATATTTAAAAGTAATAACTTTTAATACGATATTAAATTTTGTTCGATATCACATTGTTATTCATTCTTTAGATTGTGGTTAGTTTAAAAAATAATATAGACAAATTATAAATTCAGATGTTTTGAGTTTAAATTTTGACAATTTTTTGAGATCAAACATTATTCATGAATATTTTAATTTCGACGCAGATGACACATCTTTAATCGAATCAAAAAAAAAAATTAATTAAAATATATATAAACTAATTCGAACACGTAATTCCGTTGAAAAAAGAAGAAAGTGGGAGACAGTGAGAAAAGTACAAGTAGCTAAAAGTCATGGCCTACAGGCATGGGGTCTACATCAACTAGGAACGGCATTTGCAAGTCTGTGTCCCATTTAATTGTCTATTACTTGTAGCTGTTGTGAAGGAAGCCGGCAACACCAATGTGATTGGAGATTTGGGGAAAGCAACAAAGCCATGGAGACTCTCAACTCTCAATATCATTGTGTTGAAATCAAAGATGGATGTGACTCACCAACATTACTTTTATACTATTCTTTGCAATTAACGACAATAATTTTTTAATTTTTCTTTTTTTATATTTGTGATCGTTAATAATTCACACGATCACTTGTAAAAAAAAAAAATCTCTCATAATTTGTGAGATTCAATTTTGATATCTCGAGATATTAATTACTAAAATTTTGTTAACTTAAGTGCACTATCACTCGGGATAAGTATGCCCTTGTAAGGTGATATGCCATTTTAGACAAATGATGAAATAGAAAAAAATAGCAAATAAAAACCCATGAAAAAACATTAAAAGGATAGTTCTCCATCAATTTCACATTACACTTTGGATTGTCGGATATAAATAGTCTTATCTCTATATGTCCAGAGGATATTTTCATGACATAGACTCTCAATGTAAACTTTTAATGAAATAGTCTACGTACGTATTGAGTTTAAATATTGATAACTCGTTGAGAGTAGATCATGAGGGATTTATCTGTCATAAATATTTTAGTGTCGACATGAATGACCTATTTTAACTGAACAGGAGAGAACATTAATCGAATTACGCTTAAATTAACCCAGATCTAACAAAAATTTAGCCTCAACACATACACACACAAAATTACAATATCTAACTATATATTTAATGCATTTTTTTTTTGCTTGGAATATTTAATGCATTTACCCTAACTGATTTAGCTGCCGCCATGAGCAGAACAAATGGAATTAGTTCATATTTTTTTGCATTTTTTTTTAAATGAACGGTGTGGTTTGTATATATAACAAATACTACACACATATCACCTTCATATACCTCCTTTGTGCACCACTTCAATATTGTTATACCAATGGACTTTTGGTCCAATGATACTCTTTATCTTGTGAAAATTTTGTCTTTTTAAGTTCAAAAGAGTTCAAGTACCTTTCTTCTAAAAAAAAAGATATTATTTTTAAAAATAAATTATAGACCATTAAATTAATAGATCCCACAAAATTTATTAAATATATAATAATTTTTTATAATGTCACATCATAGGTTGTAAAAGAGGTGGTGGCCACAATATTATTCTTATTTCTAAATTCATTGCTCGAATGAAGACAACTGATGGGCCTGACTTTTTCAAATGCCACCATTGGCCCTTCTCCTTTTCGCGTCTAAATTTTTGTTGTCGTGCTCGACAGGAAGAAAGAGATCAGGGGTGGGTCAATATAATTTGGGACTTATGAGGCATTCTATGTTTTGGTATTAATATTTTTTATTTAAAATTAATTTTTCTTGTTTTTTGATTGCAAAATTATTAATTAAGTTTTTATATTCAAGTTTTGCTGTCATATCTTTTTTAATTAATAGTATCGTTAATCCAATTAATCTTTCTTGTGACATAGTCGATCTTAAGTAAAATTTTATCAATTTTAATTTTGAAAAACTTATTTCCACAGAAACAAACAATTGTTACAGAAATTGTATCTCAATTGGAGAATTTTTTTTCATTTGTAAAATTTCTTTTAAAACATTTAGCTCTAAAAATAAATTTAATCCATCAATATCAAAAAAAATTCGTATTTTAAGAAATCTAAGCATCAATATAGGATTGCTTTTGTGTTGGTTTAGACGTGCCCATCACGTTGTACCAACCAACAATGAGATTACTAAAATACTTGTTATGCTAGGGTGTTGTTTTCACTGTTCAAATCAACACACACATATAAACACACAGTATTTATGTTCAAATAGTAAAAAAAAATGAAAATAGATAAATTTAGATTTTTTAATATGATTAAATATAGTCAAATAGAAAATTATATGCGGTTGTAAGGGTTTAGTTTGGAAAAAGAAGAAGAAGAGTAATAGTAATATGTTATGCAAAGACACTCAAGTATGAGAAAAAATAAATAAAAAAGATATGGGTGATTATTATAGGTAATTTACAAATATTACAATTATTTTATAGATGAACACTAGAATCTTTTTTTTTTTTTTTGGAGGGGGAGGGAGAAGGGGAAGGAGACTTGAACCTTTGATTTCAAGAAGGTAAATTTTTTATAAGATAAGTAGTACTATTAGACCAAAAATTCATTGATAAACACTAGAATTCATCTCTCTCTTAATGGAGAAAATTTAAATCCAAGGCGAATATAATGTTGTGAACTTTAAGAGAAGGTTTAAACTTATGACCTCCAAGTGTAGTAAAGCGAGCTTTGAACAAGTTTTTCAAGCATCCGATTCAAAATCAAAAAAAAAAAAAAAAATTCCATTAGACACATGTAATTTTTTTTATTTTTTACAATCAAAGATTATAAATCTATCAAACTAACATCAATGACTCTAAATCAATTTCGATAATACACGCATTTTTTTTTAATACCATAGAGTTATTCTAGAAGGGAAGAACCAAAAGAAAAGATGATTCCTTTTCACCTTTTCAAAGATAATCATAAAGAGGGGTGTGATGGGCATCTATGCCAAACACTTTATTTTTTTTTTTTTGTCCTTTTCAAATTCCACCCACTTATAGTGGATAGACCTTAGCAGTGACCATTAACTTGGTGAATAGGTAAAGGCTCTCTAGAAGAGTTGCTCAGAGCTATTCACTTTCACTTGATCGTCTAATATCTTGAAACTTCTTGACTTACGAGGGCAAGAGTAGAAATGTTTGAGAGAGCGTGCCTCTTTTGATGTTGACCAGGAACTTTATGAGCTGTCAACTTTGAGTTTTGAGCATTGGAGGGTTAAAGTTGTAGATGTGCTTGTGTGCCTCTGAACCATTAATGTTGATTAGAGCCAACTGTGAATAGGGTTCGTAAAACAAATCGACCTATTCAATATTGGACTCAATAGGACCCGTGTGATAAATGAGTCAAACTTTTGCCACTTAACATCTAAACTTTGCACAAAAAATCAAAACTATTATAGCTCAACAAAAAACCACTATCGGGATTAAATTATACTCTCTCCGTTTCTAAATACAGTCGTTTAAGATTTTTACACATGGATTAAGGAAACTATTAAATAGCTGTAATATGACTAAAAAATAATTATACAAGACTAAAATATTCTTATTCAATATGTATTGAGAAGGAAAAGAATATGAAAGACATTTAACTTTCACCTAATCTAATGCATTGAAAAATTAAAGATAAATTTGGAAGAAAAAATATTAATTATGCTTTGGTTTCATAAAACGACAGATATTATAGAACATAAAAAATTATGTAAAACGACAGATATTTAGAAACGAAAGGAGTAATATAAATGAATCGAATTTAAACTTTTCTTTAAAATTTGTTTGAAATTTAAATAATTTAATTACTAGCTACATTCTGCACGATACACAAAATTTATAATAAATCTTCACTGCCACCCATATTCCCACCACATCTTAACATTATTTATATTTATTTATATTTACAGTACTAATACAAGTACCTTAACATGAAAATTTTTTGATTCACTATTTTACTCTCATAAAGAATTAAAAATGTCACTATATCCTTCCACACTTAATATCTAAATTACTATCATATTCTTATGCATTTAAATCTCCAAATTACATCTAAGATCACTTTTAATTATATATTCCTTATATATAAATGTCATTTTTTATGAAACTTTTTGATTAATTATATTACTCTAAAAAATATGTATTATTATAAGTTTTAACAAATATTCAAAAAAAAACCTTCAAAAATTTCATCAATATAATATTACTCACCTTATTTATAAAGATAATATTATGACTACATATTTATATTTTATTTTTCATCAAAATGTTTAACCCTTTCAATTTAAGATAAAAAATAATGTATATATAGTTTTACATTTTTAGTCACATTAAACTTTTCAGACTGTGTTAAGATTATGTGCAACTCAAATTTTTTTTTTAAAAAAATTAATATGCTTTATAATATATATTATAACCCTGTATATTAAATTTTATTCCAATTAACCTAGATAATCCTAAATACAGTAAGATTTTAATATGATTGGTGATAGGGACGAAACTCAAAGCTAGGCTTTGATGGCCCAGACGCCTGACCAGCCCAAGAGGTTCGAAGCAGAAAAACGAGACCTGGCATCAGCAAAAGCCTACAGCCTAGCAGTCCAGGTCCAACCCAAACCATAAGGCAATTCGGAGAGTAAAAGCCCAATCCAAACTATTTTTGGATGAGCAAAAGGAATCACGTGTCCAGGGGGACCACCCCTGACACCTGCAGCAATCCCAGAAGGTGGAGCACCAAGCCGCTAGAGATCATGGCAACGGCAGCGCCGGATGAACATGGATGTCGAATGAACAATGATCGTGGTGGCAAAAGAAGCAGGAGGGGGTCAAAGGAAAGGATAGCTGGAGGCCCTAGGAGAAGCTAATATAAATGGACAACGATAAAAAGAGGACTACAACGGCATCTCCCCCAACAAAAAAAGATCAGAGAACATTTGAGACGTAGAGAGCGTAGAAAGCTGAGAGAGAATACCAAAATAATCATTCTTTGTAAGTGGACCCTGAGTCCCAAGTCACTAGAGACACTTTGCCGACAGATGAATACATAATCCCAGCGAGCAAGAGACTCCGCTGATAGTGGACGTAGCCTTAGTCCTTCGGCTAAGGTGAACCACTTACATTCCTTGTCCAACTGTTCATAAAAGATTAATCCACAATATGTAAAGTCATTCTCACAATATCACTCCATCATAATTGGGCTTGGGCCCTGAAATCCGAGCACCATCAGTTGGCGCCGTCTGTGGGAACACTTTTCATCGTTTCCTTATCTAATTTCTATTTGATGGTTTCAACTCAGAATATGAGTAAAGTTCTTGCCAACCCTCAAGCCCACCATAACCTACCAGAAGATCCCCCAATTCCAGAAGTGGACACCACAAACCACTTCACAGCGATGAACCTTCCGCTTCTTGAGGAGATGGATACTTTCCACCGAACCACGATACAACTTATGAAACAAAACCAGGAGCTGCTGGAATGGATACGGACTCACCAGTTCCCTCCATTCCCACCAGCTCAACAAGAGTCCCCTCCATCGCCAGTAGGTCACTACGCTCCCCTTCGAGGACACCAGACTCCACCAAATGGGGTCACAGAGCTCCACGAGCACAGCCACTCTGGAGAAAATCATCGGAGAAGACGCCCCGAAGGATAAAATGAGGACGAGGCCCATAGCTAAGCCACCTCTGCATTCCAAAAGGATAGACCTCACCCTTCGTTCAAAACAGATGATCGCATATGGGAGCAGAGAATTCGTGAACTCCAGCGAGAGCTGGGCAATGTGAAAGAAGTGGTTAGAGGAAAGGCCCCCGACACCATGGATGCCCTAGTCTAGCAAACCGAGTCGCCATTCACACCTGAGGTCCTCCATTTCCCTCTCCCTTAAAAGTTTTGGATACCGTCGGTAGAAGCATTTGATGGGACCAAAGACCTAGTCAACCATTTAAACTCCTACAAGAATTAGATTAAACTCCAGGGGTATCCTGACCCGATTCGTTGTCGAGCTTTTGCCATCACCCTGAAGGGGTCAGCAATAGCTTGGTTCAATAGGTTACAACTGACGTCAATCTCCTCCTTCAAGGAACTGTCAATACAGTTCGTCTCACATTTCATCGGAGCAAGGACGTACCAAAAGCCGTCCTATCACCTGCTGAGCGTCAAACAGGGACCAAATGAGTCCCTCAGAAGTTACGTGCAACGCTTCAACTAGGAATGCCTGAAGGTGGAAAGCGTGGACGATAAATTCGCATTAACCACCTTCATGTCGGGGCTCGGAGTGCAATCTAAGGACCTTCTCTTCTCGATTGCTAAGAACCCTCAGGCTACTATGGCTGAGGTGTTAACAAAGGCTGAAAAGTACATTAATGGCAAAGAGGCTCTTCGCTTGAAGGGAAGTTTCGTAATGCCGAAAGGGGACAAGAAGAAGCAAGACCATAGCCCCAAAAGAGAGAAGAGGCGCAATCGTTCCCCGAGAAGAGACCGCTCTCTGAGAAGAGGAAGAGAGCCTTCCCCAAAAGGAGAGGAAATATCCGAGATCGGCTAGGACCTCCTCTGCAAGAGCTACAGCTGCGGTATGCTCCAGCTCAACTCCCACCCCTTGTCACCTCAATCGCTCAAGTCCTCCACGAGGTCCAAATGAGAGGTTTATCCGATGGCCACCGTGAATGAAATCCGACCCCAGTGGGCGGGACGCCACTAAGTACTGTGAGTACCACAAAGACACTAACCACGAGACAAACGACTGCATATAACTCAAGAAAGAGATAAAATATCTGATCCAGAGGGGACACCTACACCACTACTTGGTGGCAGATGGAAGGGCTCGTAATAATCAAGGTCGAGAAGGTCGATCTACCCCGGAGCCCCCTCAGCAGCACCAACAAGCCCTTAGCGAGATTCGCGTGATCTCTGGTGGATTCGTCGGAGGAGGCGAATCCAGTTCAGCACATAAAGCACATGCTCGGAAGGCACGTACGGAAAGACCACCTTGAAATCCATACCGTACGAAAGGTGCCTCGCCGAGAAATGGAGATCACCTTCTCAGATGCGGACCATGGAGGATGCCAGTAGCCACATGACAACCCCCTAGTCATAAAGGCGATCTTCGCCAACAAAACCGTGCACCGATTACTCATCGACAATGGAAGTTCCACTGATATCATTTTCTTGTCAGCTTTCGACCAACTGGGTCTAAAAAGGTCGAACCTCGAACCCATGAAATCCCACCTACTGGGTTTCTCGGGCAAAAAGGTCCTGCAAGTTGGATCCATCCAACTCATCCTCACCGTCAGGGAACAACCCTGCCAAGCTACGACCACCGCTCGGTTCCTGGTAGTAGACGCTCCATCCGTCTACAACATCCTGTTGGGTAGGCCATCTCTCAACTCCATCAAAGCGATACCTTTGGCATATCATTTGGTAATGAAATTCCCCACGGAGAATGGGGTCGGCATGGTTAGGGGAAACCAACCCCTGGCCAGAGAATGCTACGTTACGTCGATGAAACAAAGGGAGGTGGAATTAGTTCAGCTCGAGGACTTGGACATGAGAGATGAACTAGACACCAGGCCTGCCCCTACGGAGTAGTTGGATGAAGACCCAGGGCACGTGGTGTTCATAGGGTCAATGTTGCTCCCGTCCATTAGGGAGAAGCTCATCTCGTTCCTAAAGGCAAATGCTGACGCTTTCGCCTGGAAACAAGAGGATATGGAGGGAATAGACCCCGCAGTGATCGTGCACTGTTTGAGCGTTGATCTGAGCTGCAAAATTGTCAAGCAAAAGAGAAGAAGCTTCGCACCGAAAAGGCAAAAAGCCATCAACGAGGAGATAACTAAGCTATTGCGGGCCAAGGCCATCAGAGAGGTTGATTACCCGACTTGGCTCGCCAATGTCGTACTCGTAAGAAAGGTGAATGGCAAGTGGCGACTTTGTATTGACTTTACCGACCTGAACCGGGCATGCCTCAATGATAGTTTCCCCTTGCCTCGAATAGATCTGATTGTCGACGCAACCACTGGCCAAGAGCTCCTCAGCTTTATGAACGCATTTTCGGGCTACAATCAAATCATAATGGACCCCAACGACCAGGAGAAGACATCATTCATCACAGAACAAGGGTATATTGCTACCAAATGATGCCCTTCGACTTAAAAAACGCCGGAGCTACCTACCAGAGACTAGTCAACAGAATGTTTTTGCAAAAGCTTGGCATGACCATGGAAGTCTACATAGACGATATGCTGGTAAAATCATTTAAGGCCGAATCCCATATCCACTACCTCGGGGAATCTTTTGAAATTATACATCAATACAGAATGAAGTTGAACCCGGTAAAATGCGCCTTTGGGGTATCAGTAGGAAAGTTCTAGGGTTTATAGTCAACAGCAGGGGCATCAAAGCAAACCATGAAAAGGTTAAGGTCGTCCTTGAAATGAAACCCCCTACCAACACCAGGGAAATGCAACGCCTAACAGGAAGAATAACGGTGCTTAACCGCTTCGTCTCGCGATCTAGCGATAAATGCCAGCCTTTTTTCAAAGTTTTAAAAGCAGCCTTTCGGTGGGATGAGAAATGCGACGAGGCCTTTCGAGCCCTCAAGGCTTACCTGGCCTCCCACCTGTGCTGTTAGTCCTAAAGAAGGAGACATCTTGACCCTCTATCTGGCCGTATCAGAGTTCTCGGTTAGCGCTGCCCTGGTAAAAGACAAAGAAAGAATTCAACAACCGGTTTACTTCTGCAGCAAGGCCCTCTAAGGAGCCAAAAAGAGATACCCAAAATGGAAAAGCTCATGCTAGCTCTACTGATGGCAGCCCGAAGACTAAGGCCATACTTCTAAGCGCACACCATCGAGATCCCAACGGACCAACCAATGAGATAGGTCCTACATAAATCGGAGGCCTCGGGAAGACTCGTCAAATGGGCAATGGAGCTTAGCGAATTTGACATCAAGTTCAAGCCCAGAACCACGATCAAAGGGAAAATCTTGGCTAACTTTCTGGCTGAATTTATCGCACCACCCAAAGAGAGTATTGAAGATCGCGATGGCTTACCAACGTAGAAGTTGTATGTAGATGGGGCCTTAAATGCCCAAGGATGCGGAGCAGGTCTCATTCTTACATCCCCAGAAGGTTACGACCAAGAATATGCCTTGAGATTCAACTTTCAAACGTCCAACAATGAGGCGGAGTATGAAGCACTCGTAGTCGGTTTAAACCTGACTCTATCAATGAAAGCATAGCAGATCATGATCCATAGTGACTCATAACTGGTAGTAAGACAAGTCGAGGAAGAGTACGCTGCTAGAGACGAGAAAATGGCACTCTACGTGACCGAAGTGCGGAAGCTCCTGAGAAAATTTGTATCAGCCGAATTGGTTAAGTTCCCCGAGAAGATAATTACCGGTTGAAGCCCTGGCCAAGCTGGCCACCACCGACGAACAAGGCCTCCCTAGGCAGATACCCGTTAAGACGCTGACCCAGCCTAGCGTACGACTCAACATCGAGCTAAACAGAGAAATTCAGACTCTCCAATTAAAGAGGAGAGACTTCGTGGATGAACCCCATTAGATCATCCTTCCTGCTAGACAAAGTTCTACCTGGGGACCCAAAGGAAGTTGCGAAGCTGAGATCCAGGGCAGCAAGATTCACGCTGGTAAGAGATATCTTGTACAAAAGAGGTTTTTCGTTTCCACTAATGAAATGCATATCTGAGCCTGAAGCAAATTACATCCTAAGAGAAATACACGAAGAGATGTGCGGAAACCACATTGGAGCAAGGGCGTTGGCAAATAAGGCGCTATAGCAAGGCTATTTTTGGCCTATCATGTCTAAGGATGCCAAGGAGATAGTAAAAAAATGTCAAACTTGCCAGATCCATGGCAATTTGCCATACTGTCCGCCAGAACAACTCACCCCCGTAGTCAGCTCCTGGCCTTTTCATTAGTGGGGGTTAGATATCTTGGGTCTCTGCCAACAGGGGTCGAATAATGCAAGTTCGTCACGGTCACAGTAGAATATTTTACAAAATGGGCTGAAACAGAGCCTCAGGCCAAGATTACAACATAGAAAATCAACAACTTCGTTTGGAAATCTATCATATGCCGTTTTGGTGTCCCTAGGGCAATCGTCTCGGACAACGGGAAGTAATTTGATAATCCTACATTCACGGGCTTTTGTGAAGGATTGGGGATTTGGAATTATTTTTCAGCTCCCCGCGCACCCACAATCCAATGGACAAGCCGAAGTAACCATCAGAACG